>JAVJIF010014198.1:0-123769 GCA_038442645.1 Agave tequilana
TTTTGCCAAAGTGGAAATATCACCATCTCATACTTAATTCCAAGTGAATAACAGTTTACACATTTTGAAAGTGTTGAACATAGATGGAGTACATGTATGGGCGTGTTGGACACACCAATCTTTGGTTGGGAGCTATCCTACATATCATAGCTTAAACCATTACTTGTAGGTTATCTAATTATAAGAAAATCTTGCATTACGAATAGATCATTAATTTAGAGTACCTGTATGTAGAACCAATCGCCAGTCCTGCGCAACTGACGACCTGCCACTTTGAAAAAGAAATCAGATATATATGCTTTAAGAGAAACTAAAAGTCCCAGACTTCTCTGTTTTTCCTCTTTTTTCATTTCTTTCCTTCCATTTTTTCCCTCCTTTTGATGATGCAAGATATTAAGAGTCAGCCATTATGTGTGTGTATTTGAGCGCATAGGTGGGAGGAAAGCAATGTTCAACAGTTTTTAATTTATGAAATTATTGAACTCATTATAAACATTAAGGTTCTTGAATGAAAAACGAACATGGAAATACAACAATCTAACATAAAATGTTAGCAAACTATTGGTTCATGGTTGGTTTTGTAGGAGGACGTGGTAATTGCTTCCTTCACATAGCACCATACAAATTAAACCCACTAACAAAAGCAAGTCATTTCAAGTGTTGGCTAGAGTGGCGACAATCCTGAAGAGCAAAGAATTTCTCAAATAAGTTTCTTGCATTTCACATTGTATGAATATAACTCAACTTACAATTATGCTGAAAGTGCATAAGGACGAGAATTCTTAGAAAATCTATTCTCAAAGAAAGCTCAGGGAATAGAAAATTTCTAAGAAGTAGCATATAAACCTAAATTTAAAGATTCATTCTTTACACTGAGTAATGAACCAGGAAACAAAAAAATTAATAATAATAATAAACTAGAAAACACATAGAAAGGCCAGAACAAAGGGATAAAAAATGAAACTTTTACCTAACGTCTCAATTGCCTAAATAATTCCAACACAAAAACAGATCAGTCAAAAAAATTCAGCCTTTACACAGATCAAAAAGGGATGAATTTTAATTTTATATTACCGCTAGAGTGGTGGCGGTGGCGCCAATTATCCCGAAGAGGAGAATTCCCCATGCTTTGATGCTAATTCTTCCTCTCTCGGACTCGCTTGCCGCCGTGGATTCTTACCGCTGCTGCTGCCGTCTGTGGATTGTTGGGTATCCTGCTTAACAAGAATCAATCTGACAACTAATCAAGATCACTGAGATATCAACAATCTAATTGGTCAGGTCGGCAAATATCAGGTGGGAGGTTTTCCGTTCAATAGAACGTTCCTTAATTCAAGAACCACCTTTCAATTTCCTTCCTTGGTTTAAGCACCAATTAGACTGAATCCAAGTCAGTCTCGATATACTGTAAAGTATATCCCCTGTATAAAGGACTTAATCCACTTATACAGTAACACTTAGACTGAATCTAAGTCAATCTCGATATACTGTAAAGTATATCCCCTGTATAAAGGACTTAGTCCACTTATACAGTATTTGAAGTGAGGTACGCTTACAGCGAATCTCCTTAAGACAATTACGTCCCCCGCACCGGTGCTAACGGGATAATGGACGCTGGTCTCCCAAGATACAACACTTCTTCACGGTATTTGGATAGCACTACCAAATTACCGTATGGTCGAACCGTAGTCAACCAGTACCTACACAGGATTAGCAAAACAGCGGTATAACGACAAATTTCAATGAATATTTGTCTTACTCTTTTGGAGGAATACCACTGTTGAGGACGTAGGAAGGTTGAAGAATTTTGACAGAATCTCCTTTAGGAAGTCGCTTTGGATTCCCACTTCACTTGGAAGTCGCGGATTCCCACTTCGTTGGAAGTCGCTCTGGAAGTCGTGGATTCCCACTTCGCTGGAGCCCAGTTCAGAACCGAAGTCAGAACTTTTAGAGAGAGAGAGAGAAATCTCAGATTTTGTGTGTATTTTAAAATGAGAACTTGGAATGTTTTATATAGCATTCCAAAAGGGGCCTTCAGGTCTGAACCCAACCAAAGGCTGCACCCTTTGGTCTGCCAACTGGTTCGCACCCTTTGGTCTGCCAACTGGTTCGCACCCTTTGGCCTGCCAACTGGTTCGCAACCTTTGGCAGGCTGCAACCTTTGGTCTGCCAACTGGTTCGCAACCTTTGGTCTGCCAACTGGTTCGCACCCGTTGGTTGTCCAACTGGTTCGCGACCGTTGGCGGATCGGTTCAGATCCTGACAGCGGAGCGGGCAGTCCAACAGATTCGCAACCTGTTGGTGGATCGGGTCCGGTCTGGTTTGGAAGTGGATCTGGTTCGGATCATACCTTGAGACCCAATTCAAAAAGAACCAGGCCAGGTAGGGAACCCGAACTCACTCAGACCCAAACCCAACCCAAACCCAAACCCGGACCCGAGCCCGAGCCCGGCACCGGCACCGGCACCGGCCGGCCGGCCGCCGCCGCCAGCGCCGCCGCGCACATACGTGCATAGTTCCCTCCTTTTCGCGCGCGAAAACTCCAAGTACCCAAAGGGCACGCCCTTTGTTCTCAATTTTCTCTATATATACACCACAAACTTCCATCCCACGGCCAATGTGGGACTAAATGCTTTAAGCTACCTTTAGTCCCGTTTTGGCTTTGAATTAGGCAATCTTTGGACTTGAATATCTCATTCATTCGAAGTCGGAATTGAACATGTGAATATACCACGTTCATCACAAATGGAAGGAGAACACACTCCAACCATCATCCGGTTGATTCCATCAACGGATCTTGCCATAATTCAACTCGAAGATTCACCTTTATATTCTTCAATTCCAACAATCCCCACAATGAATGAGAGATTCAAGGAATGACACACAAAGAGACTGACTCTATTGTGAAAGGTACTTGAGAAAAGAAACTGCATAAGGATAGGTGAACTAGGTCTTGAACCTTCCATAGCGAAAATTTTATCGGACTTACTGGCTAATCAGTGAACTAGGTCTTGAACTGTTAGCCGTTAGTGTAAGCCAAGTCAACAAGCTTCACACAGTGACTTTCCAAATCAACTTTGGTTCTCTGTTGTATCCGTTTTGGCCCTGGACATTCTTGGTTTCAGAGAGTATCTTTAGGGAATAACAGCCTCCATAGAGATTCCCAAAGAGCCGACCCAACTCTATACTCACATAGGTGATGGACCTATGAAGAGTAGTCTACTCTACTCCACTTGTATAATAACAAGATATAGGCATCATTAAAAGCGTTAAGCTTATCCTTAATCCACTTGTAGAAAAGCACTTATGTGCACCTTAGGAATGGATTGGAGTCAAGCTCCCAAGTGCTTACTTGCTGAGTCAATCATAACTAGTTTTTCCTCTTGAACTTAGTCCGTGGGATCTCCAGTCGCTAAGTGAGGTTTCCATTAAGCTGACTCGGTAAGGTTAGGCTTTTAGACCCATTCCCCAAATGCGCAGTTTATACGCTCTCCACTTAAACCTTTAGTAAGCGGATCCGCTAAATTATCCTTTGACGATACAAAGTCAATAGAGATAATTCCATTTGAGAGCAACTGCTTCACGGTATTATGTCTACGACGAATATGTCTAGACTTACCGTTGTATATCACATTTTGTGCCCTAGATATAGCTGCTTGATTGTCGCAGTGTATACATATAGCGGGCACTGGCTTTTGCCATAACGGTATATCTTCTAAGAATTGTCGAAGCCATTCTGCTTCTTCTCCAGCCTTATCTAAGGCTATGAATTCCGATTCCATAGTGGAACGGGCAATACATGTTTGCTTAGAAGATTTTCAAGATACCGCTGCTCCTGCTAGAGTAAATACGTATCCGCTAGTTGATTTTGATTCCTCAGAATCTGCAATCCAATTAGCATCACTGTATCCTTCCAGTACAGGAGGATACTTTCCATATCTCAAGGCATATTCCTTTGTATGTGATACGTAACCCAATACTCGTAGTAGAGCGGTCCAATGTAGATCACTAGGATTGCTAGTATATCTACTTAACTTGCTTACAGCGTAAGCAATATCGGGTCTAGTGCAATTCATTAAATACATTAGACTTCCGATAATCTGAGAATACTCCAACTGGCGTATCCCAGTTCCTGTATTCTTATGAAGGTGGACGTGTGGGAGAAAAGGATTTGTATTCTCCTTTATCCCATGGTCCTTGAATCTTTCTATCATCTTATCCACGTAGTGAGATTGAGATAGACTGATTCCATCTGGTGTTCTAGTAATTTTAATTCCTAAAATTACATCAGCAACCCCTAGATCCTTCATATCAAAACTGTTGGATAACATTCGTTTAGTGGACTTAATAATCTCAATATTAGTCCCAAGTATCAACATGTCGTCTACATAAAGACAAACAATGATACATGCGTTTCCAACTGTTTTCGTGTAAACACACTTATCGCATTCATTGATAGTGAATCCATCTTTGATCATGACACTATCAAATTTCTCATGCCATTGTTTTGGAGCCTGCTTTAAACCGTATAAGGATTTTACCAATTTACACACCTTGTGTTCTTGGCCCTTGACTTTAAATCCTTCAGGTTGCTCCATATATATCTCTTCACTTAATTCACCATTTAAGAATGCAGTCTTGACATCCATTTGATGGATATCTAAGTTGTGCAATACTGCAATTGCAATTAACATCCGAATGGACGTTATTCTTGTTACTGGTGAATAAGTATCGAAGTAGTCAAGTCCTTCTATTTGTCGATAACCCTTGGCTACTAATCTAGCCTTGTACTTATCGATAGATCCATCGGTTTTAATTTTCGTTTGAAAATCCACTTACACCCAATTGGTTTACTTCCAGGAGGCAAGTTTACCAATTCCCAAGTATGATTACTTAGTATGGATTCTATTTCGCTATTTATAGCTTCTTTCCACATTTGTGCTTCTGGCTTTGACATAGCCTCTTTAAATGTTTGAGGCTCGCTCTCAATAGCGTATGCTATGAAATCTGGACCAAAAGATTTTGAGATTCTAGATCTCTGACTTCTTCTTGGTTCAGTTTCCGCATTAACATTCGGTTCCTCGGGGCTTTCGTCCCTGAACGCCATCTCGTGTGTTCCTTTCCCAGAAGTCTTATCTGCTTCCCGTTTGTACGAAAGATGTCTTCAAAGAACACAGCATCTCGAGATTCGATAATCATGTTTACATGAATATCTGGTATTTCTGATTTATGAACCAGAAACCTATAGGCACTACTATTCAAGGCATAGCCTATGAATACGCAGTCTATAGTTTTTGCTCCCAACTTAGTCTTTTTGGGTAATGGTGCCAGCACCTTTGCAAGACACCCCCACATTTTGAGGTAATGGTAGGAAGGTGTCCTTCCATGCCATAACTCGAATGGTATAAGACCAAGTTTCTTGTGGGGTACTCTATTTAGAATATGATTTACAGTTAATAGAGCTTCCCCCCACAAGTTCTGCGGAGCTCCAGAACTTACGAGCATGGAGTTAACCATCTCTTTCAAAGTTCTGTTCTTCCGTTCAGCAATTCCATTCTGCTGAGGAGTGTATGGTGCTGTAGTTTGATGGATTATACCAAAACTAGCACATAACTCACTAAAATCATTTGATTCATATTCTCCGCCTCTATCGGATTTTAGAATCTTGATTTTCTTGTTGAGTTGATTCTCAACTTCGGCTTTATATGTTTTAAATATATTTATTGCCTCATCCTTACTGTTCAAAAGATACACATAACAGTATCTTGTACAGTCATCGATAAAAGTAATGAAATACTTTTTACCGCCTCTAGTTGGCATAAACTTCAAGTCACATAGATCGCTATGGATTAACCCTAAGGTTCTGTATTTCGATCTATTGAGTGAAATGAATTTTTAGCCAACTTGGCCTCAACACAAACCTCACACTTGCGAATTTCTTCCAAGTTGAGTTTAGGAATATATCCCAGATTAGACAAGTTCTTTAAAGACTTGTAATTTACATGCCCTAATCTAGCATGCCACAAATTAGGAGACTCAAGCAAATAAACAGAAGAATTTTCTTTATTTATAAGCTTCGGGTACAGATACACAGATTTTTTGTCTACCACTGCAACATTGTCTTTAAAAAGACCATCAACAAGATTCTTGTTTTGTTTGAGTCGGCTGCGACATTCATTCGCCTTATGCCCTCTTTGTTGCAGATGTAGCAAGTTCCCTTGAAGCGCATGTTCTTGCCTTCTTGGACCTTGCCTTTGTACCCCTGGGAAGTCTTCTTCCGCTTTAAGCCTTTGGAAGTAGACGCTTTCCCCTTTGAGTCTTCGATCACATTAGCTTTTGCTTCGTAGGAGTTCTTGCTGGTCCTTTTCTCGGACTTGCGGTTGTCCTCCTCGATACGAAGCCTCACAATGAGATCTTCCAACTTCAACTCCTTTCGCTTGTGCTTAAGGTAGTTCTTGAAATCTCTCCACGCAGGTGGGAGTTTCTCCACGATAGTAGCAACCTGAAAATTTTCAGGTAGGATCATACCTTCAGCTTCTATCTCGTGCAAGATAAGTTGGAACTCTTGCACCTGACTGATTACAGTCTTGCTGTCCACCATTTTGTACTCCAGAAATCGTCCAACGACGAACTTCTTGGTACCAGCATCCTCAGTCTTGTACTTCTTGTCAAGACTGATCCATAACTTCTTTGCCGTTGTGATAGGACTGTAGACATTGTAAATAGAGTCATCCAGTCCATTTAAAACATAATTTCGGCAAAGGAAGTCACATTGAGTCCATGCATCAGTTGCAGGCTCTGGTGGATCTTCTTCCAGGAATCTGGCCAGATGAAGAGTGGTCAAGTAGAAGAGCATCTTCTGTTGTCACCTCTTGAATTCTGTGCCATCAAATTTTCCTGGCTTCTCCGGCTTCGGGTTAGGAAGTGGAGTAGGCATCAATGCTTGTAGCATGTTTGGTGCCTTACTTGAGCTATCTTGATTTGTCTCAGACATCTTCTGCAAGTTCAAGCAGAATAGAAGTAAGAAACGATAATTGTCTTAAGATTGTTGGGTATCCTGCTTAACAAGAATCAATCTGACAACTAATCAAGATCACTGAGATATCAACAATCTAATTGGCCAGGTCGGCAAATATCAGGTGGGAGGTTTTCCGTTCAATAGAACGTTCCTTAATTCAAGAACCACCTTTCAATTTCCTTCCTTGGTTTAAGCACCAATTAGACTGAATCCAAGTCAGTCTCGATATACTGTAAAGTATATCCCCTGTATAAAGGACTTAATCCACTTATACAGTAACACTTAGACTGAATCTAAGTCAATCTCGATATACTGTAAAGTATATCCCCTGTATAAAGGACTTAGTCCACTTATACAGTATTTGAAGTGAGGTACGCTTACAGCGAATCTCCTTAAGACAATTACGTCCCCCGCACCGGTGCTAACGGGATAATGGACGCTGGTCTCCCAAGATACAACACTTCTTCACGGTATTTGGATAGCACTACCAAATTACCGTACGGTCGAACCGTAGTCAACCAGTACCTACACAGGATTAGCAAAACAGCGGTATAACGACAAATTTCAAATGAATATTTGTCTTACTCTTTTGGAGGAACACCCACTGTTGAGGACGTAGGAAGGTTGAAGAATTTTGACAGAATCTCCTTTAGGAAGTCGCTTTGGATTCCCACTTCACTTGGAAGTCGCGGATTCCCACTTCGTTGGAAGTCGCTCTGGAAGTCGTGGATTCCCACTTCGCTGGAGCCCAGTTCAGAACCGAAGTCAGAACTTTTAGAGAGAGAGAGAAATCTCAGATTTTGTGTGTATTTTAAAATGAGAACTTGGAATGCTTTATATAGCATTCCAAAAGGGGCCTTCAGGTCTGAACCCAACCAAAGGCTGCACCCTTTGGTCTGCCAACTGGTTCGCACCCGGCCGCCGCCGCCGCCAGCGGCGGCGCGCGCGCGCGCGCGCATATACGTGCATAGTTCCCTCCTTTTCGCGCGCGAAAACTCCAAGTACCCAAAGGGCACGCCCTTTGTTCTCAATTTTCTCTATATATACACCACAAACTTCCATCCCACGGCCAATGTGGGACTAAATGCTTTAAGCTACCTTTAGTCCCGTTTTGGCTTTGAATTAGGCAATCTTTGGACTTGAATATCTCATTCATTCGAAGTCGGAATTGAACATGTGAATATACCACGTTCATCACAAATGGAAGGAGAACACACTCCAACCATCATCCGGTTGATTCCATCAACGGATCTTGCCATAATTCAACTCGAAGATTCACCTTTATATTCTTCAATTCCAACAGGGTCCACGGGGCTCATCTTCATCTTTTTCTTCTTCTTCCTCTAACAAACAAGCGCATGTTTTTGAAATTCTGCAGAAATTTTCTAGAAAGAAAAAAAAAAGAAATTTGGCTGCTGCTGCTTCTCCTCTGATTCACTCTCGTGTTCTCCCCATCGAAATTTCTTTTTGTTTTTCACTTTCTGTTTTCATTTTAAAAGAATTTCCAAAACATGGGCCTTCAATAAAAGTTGTGGGTCCAATGGAGTAGGCCCGGCCCACTGCACAAAACCTACCCTCTTCTTCTTCTCAAATCAAAACACCGACAAAAAAGCCCCAACTCATCGAAGAAGAAGAAATGCTAAGAACTACTTTTTCTCGCTTCCGAGCTCCTTCTCTCATTCCCAAAACCCTAGCGAGTTCTACTTTCTCCGCTCCCTTCTCTTCCCGACGCCGGAAAAAATCGGACTGCGCTGGCGACGGCGACGAGGCCTCCGGGAGCTTCTTCTTCTTCGACGCCGAGGGACCGCCGAAGCTCTTCGTGGTCCAGCCCCGCCTCCGGCCGGCCTCCCTCCTGCAGTCCAAGCTCTCCGAGGCTCTCAACCTCGCGAACTCTCTCGAGGAGCAGAGAGATGGGTTCTACGAGGAGGACTTCGCCTCCAAGAAGACGCCGCCTCATCTCGTCGTCCAGAACCCCGCCGCCAGATCCCTCAGGGCCGGTGAGCTCTCGTTTGTTCTCCAATCTCTGATCATTGTGTGCAAATTTACAGAGATTTTGAATGTAGATTGGTGTATTTCGATTTTGGGGTAAATGAAAGTTTTCAGGTTGATAAAAAGATATGTTTTAGCTCTAAATAAAGTAAATGAACCAACTTGACCTCATTATATAGAGACAAAACCCATGGTTTCTGTTCAATTAAACAGTTAACAGAGTGCAAGTACAGCCCACTTTATGGTTAGAAAAAAGATGCTCTTTGGCTATAGGTAATTCTTCACGTAATAGATTAGTTTCTAAGCTCCTGCTGATTCACATTGAGTCAATATAGTTTGGAATTGGCCACTGTTAATTCATTGGTTCACAACTCATGATAACTATGATTTATCACGGTTTTTGATTGATTCAACTATTGACATGTATGTCTCAAACTTTCCTGCAAACCATGGTTTGTTGTCATCTTGCATACATGGAAGCTGCATGTCACCATTTACAGGAACTTCTCTTTGGAACTAGACCATGCCCAGCTGGGCAAATTTTTTTGTCATACCTAATGCATTGACATGCAGAGATTAATAGAATTTGCACTGTGCTTGTGGCAGACACATACTTTGGACCTGGAACCGTGAAGAATATCGAATGTCACATAAATGCACTGGAATCAAAGTATGGCTTTCGTTTGTTGTGTGATAACTTGTAACTTTAATAATGGTATTAATCATCTGTGATGCCTACTCTATTTCCATTTGGACTTTCGACATTCTCATTTGTTTGTCACCAATTCCTGCTTGTTGTCCATGACGCCATTCCTTTATTATCTCATCAATCATTATTTGTCCTCTATCGCACACTTCATAACATAAAAGTTTTTCTCATCTTTGATGACATTTCATCTTTTCAGTTAGCGCAGTGACCTGAATTCTGCTCCTAAGCTCCAAACCTTCCCACCACCACCCCCCCCCCCCCCCCCCCCCCCCCCCACCCAAAAAAAAAAAAAAAAAAAAAAAAAAAAAAAAAAAAAAAAAAAAAAACTGCACGCACACACACACACACGCACAAACCCCTTTTTTTTCGTGATAAACTGAATTGTGGTCTTCACAGGATCGGCTAGATGCAGTTTTTGTTAATACGATTCTTTCTGGGATCCAGCAGCGCAACTTGGAGGCAAGTCATATCAGCTCAGCTCATGCATTATCTCTGATTTTAAATACACACATACACATGCAAATCGATGATTGTTCTGCTGCTTATTTCTTGTCGTTATTTAGCAGATGGCTTGGAAAAAGCCAGTATTAGATCGTGTGGGCCTTATAATAGAGATATTTAATGCTCATGCTGAGACGAAAGAAGCAAAGCTGCAGGTCTTTATCTGTTCTGAAATTCTTTGGTTTATTATTATCTCATTCTACTTGTTTGGAACTTCCTTCACTTAGTAATTTTTCGCTTTCCTTGAGATAAAACTGTGGTTCATGATTGATGCGATGCATTTATTGGTAGATGCATTTGTTGAAATATCAGTAAATGATTTTACTTCTATTCTGTTTTTTCTACCAGTCGGAATTAGCAGCTCTCATGTATAAGAAGAGTAGGCTTGTACGTGTGCGTGGTCCAGGTGGTCGGCTTACCTTTGGAGAAAGTGGAGAGGCTCAGGTTGTTAGTGCCCGGGGTGAGTTTATTGCATTCAATAGCTAAAAAAGAGGCATCACATTTTTTTTCTTCTTCAGGAACTTGATCCAAGATAACTTTACATGCAAAACTAATGAGCACGCATAAATAAGAAGCAGACATGTATTTTGCATTCACAGAAGTGAAAACATCTCCTTTTGCGTGATTTATTGGTTAAGGAAAAAAGTGTGCATAAGTTCAAGTCAGCGTCTTGATTTTATGTTGGTATATGAATACTTGTTTAATGTGTTTACTGTATGGAAGAATATACGAAATAAAATAATAAAGATGCAACAGTTTATAGACAAGCAACTATTATACCTCAGCAGAAATGCAGAGATTTCACTTCACAAATCATATATAGTAAAATAAATTAAGGTTGCTTTCAGTTATTTGAATGTAGAAGATCTGTTCATTCTTTACCCCACTCTTTTTTTGCCTAATTTTTGTGCCAGATATCTCAGTGAAATGACTGTCTTTGCAGGAGAGGAAGTGGGGGGCGTGGTTTTATCAGTGGTGCTGGAGAAACTGAACTGCAGCTTCAGCGGCGAAGGTACATTGCCTACGTCTAGTGAAGACCTTTAAGAAATCTTATTGTAGAAGCTTTGTATTCTAATTCTCTAGAACCTCTACCAAAGTCTTCCAAATATATAGTGCACTTTTGGCACCTTGTTCTGAGAGTTTCTCAACCCTTCACTAAGCATTCCACTATTTGACTGTGGTAAATTTCCAAGCTGAAATTTTATTTAGAGCTGTCTATTAAAGTCAATTTTTCCAGTACCTTGTTAGGTCTAGACGTTTAAAAGGTTAGAGTTATTTCTTTTCACATTTTTCTCTGAATTTGACCCCATGCCATGAACACCATAGACATTCCTGAAAAGCAGAAAGATAAAATGATGAGCAATTTCAAATCCATGGTAAATGTACATCCAGCAAGTTTGTGTATATCTCTTAACTGTCTTAATCAATATTACAGTTAAAGCTACTTGAGATAATGAGTTTACTGGTAGAATACCACTAGTAGCTGATAACACGAATATTGGCTTCCCAGGAGTAGGATTGAGTCTTTACCATGCCAATTTTAGTATGAACATATTATGGTATAGTAAGTACAAAATTTCATTGACGATATATAGGCTCTCACATTAGTTTGTAAGTCATGTCAAACATTTATAGTAAGTACCGAATTTCGTTATTGACAGATTAGGTGCTACTTTCTTGCATATTATCTTGGTACTCTGCTGTCTTAAGCCAATTATGCTAATCCTTTCCTGCCCTCAGAATTCACGAACGACGAAATTATTTACTATCACAAATTGAAGAAGTTCGTCGAACTCGTGCTATACAACGTTATGGTCGAAGAAGGCGTGGTGGTTCACATGGTGAAGGCCTTGCAACAGTTGCTGTTGTGGGTTACACTAATGCTGTATGTGGTTCTCTGAGAAATTTGCAGTGTGCATAGTTAGTCTATATTCTGGAGGTGGTGATTTTTTTTGGGGGTGGGGGTGGGGGGGGGGGGGGGGGGGGGGTAAATTCGTTGCTTTGGTTGTTTTTTGCCTTTTTTTTTGTTTTGGGTCGTAATACACATTTCTTAGTTTGCTTCTTAGAAGCTTTTTAGCTTCTTGTGTATTGAATTCCAATTTCTGATATTAGTATATTCTGCAGGGAAAATCAACTCTAGTCAGCGCCCTTTCAGAAAGTGATGTTTATAGTGATGATAGGTACTCTTTAACCAGAATAGTATTTCTCTGAAGAAATTTGTGTCGAGTTATAGTTCTTTGTTACTAGTAGAATGAGAAGTCACATAGTTGAAGTGCATAACATATGGTTCTTGCTTTGGAACTTCTGCTTTCATTGTCTTGCAGATTATTTGCAACAGTGGATCCTCGACTAAGAAGTGTAATTCTTCCATCAGGGTAATTCTTTATGGGATGTCTAATGATTTTATCATCTCATCGAGGTTTGTAACAGATAGTACTTAACAAGGCTTTTATGATCCAATGCTATGTTCAGGAGGAAAGTACTACTTAGTGATACCGTAGGGTTTATTTCGGACTTGCCTGTACAGGTATGTTGCAGACAGTTTCTTTATCACAACAACAACAACAACTAAGCCATTCTTTATCACACTGTTTTAAAATTTTTGCCGCAAAATTTCTTCATTTATGCTTACGTTATTTTGCAGCTAGTGGAAGCATTTCATGCTACCCTGGAAGAAGTTGTGGAAGCAGACCTTTTAGTGGTATGTGGGTAACAACTTTCATTGAATCGAAATTTGGGGTTTTGGATACAGAAGCCTTAATTGGACCCAAGTTGACATGTGTTATTAATCAATGCATACACACATATTTTGCTTAATTGGAGCATTGCTTTCAAACAAGCATTCATGAAACAAAAGTTTTGATGAGGACATCAGTCTGTTTGCTAGTTTATTATTATGCTTTAGTTTATTTTAAATTTAGTTATTTTCTTTTATTTGAGAATTTAGCACCACATTGGTTATGTTCTGAGATTGGACTTTTGTAAAGCCTATAGGCCTCAAGACCTCTCTTATTGATGAATGAATGAATGAATGAAAAATTTTATGTTAATTTTCTTGGGATCTTGTGATCTTGAGGTTGGTGTAAGGGGTATGAAGCCCAATCGTGTACAAGAGGTGTGAAGTCCAAATTTATCCTGGTTCTTATTTCTTTTCTTAGACTCTAGATTTTTTTTTTTTTACTCAACTCCTAGTTTCCTCTTTTCCTTGAATTGAAGGTGATTGCGATCCACCCATATTGCATCAATTTTGGTATCAGAACTTCGGTTTTCAATCCCCTTCAATTTTTCATATCCTCCTCTCTCTCCCTTTTAAAAAAAAAAATCAAAATCCTAGATCTAGATCTCCCTTTTCTTTCTTCCCACTCTTTCTTCTCAAATATGGACACTATGCTTACGAGTGCCTCTCGATCAAGTGTTTTATGTGTGGAGAATTTGAACATTATGATTATCGGTGCCCCTCGAAGAGTCAACATATTGATAATGTACAAATTGATAACATTGATAATTCGATGATTGTCGAGGATGTTCACATTCCTTTTGAGGTTATTAGTGATGTTAATGAGTTAGTATAAACTAGTATACCCACACTTAATGAGACTCATGTTCATGAGGAGAGTATCAGTGACGTTCAAAATGCATTATTTGAGTCTAGTACACCCATACCTCATGATATCGATGTTTCAGAGGATGATATTAGTGATTTTGAACATGTGTTAGTGGAGTCTAGTATGACCGTAAGTGTTACTAGGTACACTTGTCATACTTATTATAGAAGACGGAATTGAGTATGAGATCGCTGATAGTAGCGCCGTTACATCTAGTACGTCATTTGAGTTCTCTTGTGTAGACTGTGGTTATGTGGTTGCTTTTTTTTTTTTTCCTCTTTTAGTGGGTCAATGAAATTTTTTACCATGGCTCATCAGGTTATTCCTAGTGTTTCTTCTTTTAGAGAATGTTTGAGGTTATTTTTTGACTTACGTCATATTTTCTGTTGGTCCTAGTGATGTTATACCGTAAGCGGTGGCTGATGTACGTCTTCCTAGGAAACTCATATATCTGTTTATCCTATTTTTAGGAGTTTTACCTAGTGAGTTTATTGCATTGCATTTGCCTGAAATGCATAATGAGACTCATAAACAAATAACAATTTGTAATGATGACTACAAATTTATTGCCTATTCATACAGGATTTTGCAGGATTTTGCCGCTAAAAATGTGGTGATGGTTACGATTTACTCTGAGAGGTTCCCTCTCGGTGTGAGACAATTGCACGCTCAACGTACATCTCCTATTAGAATCCTGAGAAGGATTACTTTTATTATCGGTGAGTTGAATTTTCATGGGACCCTGGTATCAGTTTAATTTTTAGTGGAGCGGATTCAATGCTTTCTATTGCATGTACCTTCCTAGGTCTATTATTGACTGCAGCTAATCTGTCACGGAGGCCAGTTCACCTTCACCACCTTGGTTCAGACTTGATGCACGACCGTCGGTTCTCCGACCACCATCATGGCCTCATTGAGATACTTTGTGTGGGGAGCCCACACTCGACAGAGTCGAGTTTTTCCCACCCCAGGGAAATGATGAAGACATCACTCTGTTTGCTAGTTTTTTATTATGTTTTAGTTTATTTTGAATTTAGTTATTTTTTTATTTGAGAATTTAGTATCACATCAATTATCTTCTGAGACTGGATTTTTGTAAAGTCTATAAATAGGCCTCAAGGCCTCTCTTATTGATTATTGAATGAATGAAAAATCTTGAGTTAAAATTTTGGGATCTTATGATATTGAGGTAGGTGTAAGGGGTTTGAAACCCAATCTAGCATAAGGAGTGTGAACTTGAAGCCCGATTGAGTGCAGTGGTGTAAAGCTCAAATTTATCTTGGTTTTTATTTCTTTTTTTAAACCCTAAATTTTCTTTTTCTCAAACCCTAATTCCTTCTTTTCTTTGAATTGAAGGCGACTGCGATCCACCCATATTACATCAAGTTTGCTATAGGAACTGTTTTGTTTGTTTGCTTTTGTTTTTATGCTGAATTGGATTGCTTCCACCAAAATTAGGAGAGACTATGACTTGTAGGGATTTCTGGTTTATTATCTAGAATATGAATATTTCAGTAACAACCCAAGACCTGAAATTTGTTACAAAGTGGCCATAAGCTATTTTCATTCGTAACATGCACATGGTAGGATGCAAACTATTCTTGGATAATAACGTGGGTCTCAGATTTGGGTATTTTCGCATCCTACTCTCAAGCAATTGTAGATACTGACATGTCTAGTTGGTCCAGAAGATTACAGCCCTCTAAAGGATGGTGCAGGTTTGTGGTAGGTGAGCTGCTATATGGCTCTGAAATCTGAGTACTTATATTTCAGCTTGCATATATTTAGTGACCGGCATTTTATTTCCCAACATTTAGCACAAATGTGACTTGGTGCATATTTCTCGCATGGTAGTACCATTGTGCTAGAAGTAGATTTCCTGATGATCTTATTTGAAACTTATGCAGCATGTGCTAGACTCCAGTGCTTCCAATCTGGATGAGCAACGTGCAACTGTACTGGAAGTTCTGCAGCAAATTGGTGTGTCAGAAGAAAAGATTCAAAATATGATTGAAGTCTGGAACAAAGTAACACACTACATTTTCTCCATGGTTTAAACAAAATGTTCTCATGACCTTACTACTTTTTTAAGAAACTTATTTTGTGCTAAATTTTGAAACTTGCTCAGATTGATCTTCTTGATGAGAATATTGGAGTTGATGAAACTCTAGGAGAAGATGAATGGCTCAGTGGAGGTGAAGAGGAGTATGAAACAATTTCAGAAGATGAATGCCTGAGTGGAGGCAAAGAAGAAGGGTATGAATTTATTTCAGGAGAGGAATGCATCAGTGGAGGTGAAGAAGAAACTGTTTCAGAAGTGGAGGATGGCTTCGCTCCAAATCAAGAAGCGCACAGCATGGCTTCTGACCTATCATCAGAAGAGAGTCTGGAAAGTGTTGATCACCAAGAAGCTGTTTCTTTTGGGCAGCAAAGGATGGCGGCTTTAAAAGCTTCTGATGCCAAAGGTGAAATCGTGAAAACTTCTGCTGTGATGGGGGTTGGTCTGCATGAGTTGCTGCATGTTATTGATAAGAAGCTAAGTGAACAGAAAACCATTGTAACAAGGAGCTTGGGGCCTTTTGATCGCAAGTGGAGACCATCTTCAACTACAGAGCCCGAGAAAGTAGCTCGAAAATAGGTATTACATGGAAACATTTTTTTTTTTTTTGCCCACCATGAATATTTTTGTTAAGAACTAGTGTTCCCTGGACACTCAAAATTCCAGGTTTCTCGACATGGTATGATCACTTGATTACACTTTATGAGACAATAAAAATCATCGATCTGTAATGTCATGGCTATTTTATGCTACGGTTGATTCTCCTTACAAACAAGGAGCAGTTTCCAATGCATTAAACGTTAATCAATTTCCATAAATTATGAAATGTTGGATGCTGCTGGTTATTTATAACTTGTATAGTTGTATAAATATTGTACACAAATGTTGATATATTTCATAATTATTTATTGGTTTTATTTTATAAAATTTGAAATTTCTGTTGTACACGAAGGTGTAATATATAGATGTTTCCCCACAGGAAGAATATTGGAGGTCCCCCACTCCTTCCTCCTTTTTGAATGTAGGACAATTGGAACAAGCAATCCTTTCAGAAAGTAATATTGTTTCTTCTCTTTTGCCCAGTGGGCTGCTTGGACCTTTGAACTATGAATTTTTAAACTCTCTGGTCCTGATTTAGTTATAGCTCTCCATTGAAAAGTTTGTTATTTTTTAGGCTATAAAATTGTTGTCATCAGAATTAATATAAACAAAACCATGAAAAAAATGAAGAGTTTATTTCAGCTCTTAAATATGATTCGTATTACTCTCCATGAAGTCCACTAAGGACATGGGATGCTTGTTTTGCTTTAAAGTAGAGAGAGAAATCCATCTAGGATTTGGAATAAACACAAACTCGAACTTGAAAATACTTCCCAAGGATAAAGCGTGTTAACTATTTCTTCCTCCTTTTTTTCCCTATGCATTTTTGTATGTGCAACAACAATTTTCAATACTGGAAATGCTGTTTGAAAACAGTTTTTTTCCCTCTAAAACTTGTGAAACAGTCAGGGTTAGTCTCCGTGTTGTTTGGCTGGAATAAACACAAGTTTTCACAATCCATGTTGTTATCTTCCATGTAGCACGGACACAGAAAGCTACATGGAAAATTCTAAAAAGTGCATATAACACATTTGTAGACGCATCTTCATGATATGAGCGTGTTCTTGGTTGACCTGTCAGCCAAAAAAAGTAGCTCTGTTCTTGTAAAGTAGAGAGAAGCATTTATATATCTTGACAGGAATGCGTAAAATACAAAGCCTAACGTTTATTATTGTTTTCTGTTTCCTGACAGGTTATTTCCCTTTGTAAGCGAGACAACACCAATATAACCGCCACAGCATCAAAATTTTCATATGTTATTGTCTTGGAATGAAGAACATGCGCTCGTAACTGTTCAGCTCCTCTCAGAATGGTGCCATATGTGATGGTAGTACAAACTTGAGAGGAAGACACACTTAGAAACGAGGGATCAAATGATGTATCTTTTTTCTTTTTATTTTTTTTTTTTTAAAGAAAATTGTATCATTGGTTCTTGATATCATACAGCAGACCAACATAGTTGTAGGATTGAGTAATGTTATGTCTATCTATTTTATAGTTGTCGAATTGTAACTATTTGTAATTTGCATCTATGGTTCATTGTAAGTTGCATTGAATATTCTATAGATTTATTAACAAATTTATATCCAGTCCTACTTAATTCAACAGGTACTACTTAGTATCATTTAATCAATGGGAGAAGTTACAGATTGTAATGTTGGAGGCATGACTTAGTCACAGGATACGTGTGTTACCGAGCTTTTATTGAATGGCTCTGAATATATTGCAAATTAATCATAAGTTCACAAATTTATCATGATATTTTTGACCTAATTGTTATTGAAATATTCACAGTTGATCCAGAGGTGGTTAGTTCCTACAAACAAAGATGATGGGTGATCATACAGATACAGCTGTAAGACCGTGCATATCACTTCAAACCCTACTGCTTTTTTTCTTTGGTATTGCTCTGACATATCTTGATTGCAACAGATATTTATTGGCACCATGTCCGTGTGAAGTGGGTTCTCGCACAATTTGGGAAGCTTACTTGTTTTCATATCTATAGCGAGAGAGGATGTGGTTTGATCCAGTTTATAACTAGGTAAGTTGAGAAAGGGTTTTACCATGTTTTCTAAGTTTGAAACATATCTATACTGAGATGTCTTAATAATTACAATCAAAAATTTAGTTGTTCATCTAGTATATTCCAAAATGATACATTTAGACATCCAGTCTTTATCTAATCGGTTAATTATGATTCTGAA
The DNA here is from genome assembly GCA_038442645.1 of Agave tequilana. NCBI lineage: Eukaryota > Viridiplantae > Streptophyta > Magnoliopsida > Asparagales > Asparagaceae > Agave > Agave tequilana. The sequence continues at coordinate 18,689 of JAVJIF010014198.1, forward strand.
TCAGCTCCATTGCATAATCTCGTTCGTATGATTGACATTCTCCTGTTTTTTTTTTTAATTATGTTTATTTTTTTCCTTTATAACGAATATGCTAAATATGATAAAATTAATTCAAATTGTGTACCTCAGAGTTATTTAAGTAAGAGCACATCCTTCCATCAATGTTGTAGCTTTTTTAGATTTTTTTTTTTAAGTTTTTTTTACAAAAATAGAAGATTAAACAAATTATATGTTTTCAGTAAAGATTTAATGAGCATGATTTGGCGAGATTTCTCAGTTCCTGCTTTACTCTTTCTTGGTTCACAATTTTTTTTTTTTACAGATTCCATATTCTGAAGAGAAATCAATCAAATGAATCTTCTTTTTTCCTCTGCAATGAAAGCATGATAATTTTTCTCTCATAAGGGAAAAAGAACTAATGATAACTTTTATTTCTCTTAGAATTATCACTGTAGAAAACCCTGAGAGAATGCTATTATTTTTTAGTAATTTAAGTGGTTGGAGAAATAAATTTTATATCACTTCTTTTATCTCAAAGAACAAAAAAAATTTAAAAGAAAATTGAAGTTATTTATTGACAATCATTTTCTAAGCTCTTCATAATAAAAGATTACAATTGTACCCACATTAGTTTAACTAAATGCCTAATAAGTCCCAGTGGAAATAAATATCACTCTCTCTTGGTGGAGGATTACACATGATTAATGTTGTCTTAACTGCTGTCCCCACTTATTTCTCTTCAATCTTCTCATTTTTTAGATGAGTGGAAATTGATGCTCTGAGACAAAAATTCCTTTGGAATACGGCTCACAAAGAAGGGAAAGATTTTAGCTTGGTTAATTGGCAAAGAATTTACAAGCTTAAAGAGTTTGAAGGTTTATGCATCATAAACCTTTGAGATTTCAAAAACACTTCGCTTCTAAAATGGTGGTGGAAGTTGGCCTGTTTGGTTGACGGTGGAAGTGAGGAAGTAAGGAAGTGAGGAATTAGTAATAGTTCCCTTTGGAACTTGGGAATTAGTTAGTAAGTTTTCTTGTGTTTGGATGTTGTTAGGAAGTGTGATTTGGAAAATGTTATGTCTTTTCTGGTGTTTGGATGGTAATGTGAAAGTGAAAATGAAAAAGTTGACCACAAAGTTGACCGCAAAATAATATTAAAATAAAAATTAATTAAAAAAATAAAAAATAGATTGTAATTAGAATGCAAGTGAAATTTACATGATCAAAAAATTAACTGTTTTGTGCTACAACTTATTATAAATGAGATTTACATGACCACAAAATTAACTGTAGCACTTTGGAAGTGAAGAAATGGTTATGTAAAAGAGAAAAGAGAGAAGGAAAGGAGTTTTCTTATTTTCCTTTTCTGGTGTTTGGATAGATAGGGAAGTAAGCAATTATACTTCCTGATTTTCTTACTTCCGCCCACTTCCTTGCATCCAAACACCCCTTACCAAAGCGTAAATGGGTATCTCTCATCTCTCACAACTACCGGCTATGCGCTGGATTAACAGGTGCATTAATTGGGAGTTTTCTTTTCCTTTTCAGAAAGGATTGAGATTAGTTAAGGATATTTTTCTTTTGGAGATTGTGATAGAGGTTAACAACTGTAGAGGAACTAGATTCTGATTGAATAAATGGTGCTCGAACATTCATTTGGGAAAACTTTTCCCTGAACCCTTTGCTATGACACAAGATTCCCCAGGCTTGTCATTTCCCATTGGTCAAGTAGTGGTAGGAACATCAAAGTGTAGGATTTGGCTCAGGTGGTTATTTCCGACATGAAGGAAGAATTTATGCATCTCCTTCCGTGCCATGTGTATTTTTTATCAAGGTCTAGAGATTGTCCCATCTGGGACTGGGACTCTAAAAGGGCCTTTTAGATTAGAAATGTTTACTTTAGGCTGAACATGGCAGACTTAGGTGCTCATTCTCCAAGATCATTTGGGGGTGTGAAGGCACTATTGAACATTAGGGTTTTTCTCTGATTGGTCATTAAATGTGCTATTCTCACTTGGGATAAATCTCATGAAAAAAGTTGACAGGGACCTAACATCTGCGATTTGCGCGCAGCTGATGAGGAATCTATTGATCATATTTTTCTTAGATTTCCTTTCAGCAGTCAAATTTGAGAAAGAGTGGCGCATGATTTGAATCTCATATTCCCACAACTCTCCCCATCTGTGAATTTATTTTGGTCCTCTTGGAGATTTTGTAGTATTGATAACAGGGAGTCGGTGTTATGAGATTTATCTACTGTGACTTTTTTGGGGGAAATTTGGAGGAATGCAGTAACATAATTTTTAATATTTGGTGAGATTACCGATCCAAACTTTTTATGTTTGCTCTTCTTTTATTTCTTACCGAAGCAATCTCATTTCAAGTAGAGCAAGAGAAGAGTTGAGGCGGACGCTGAGTCAGTTTTCGGTTGATAACACTTTCGGTAATCTATCAAAGAACATTCAGGGTAGAGGCATGATCTGATTCTGATTAATTTAATCGATGCCGATGTGGTGTCCTGATTTTTGTTCCGCTGGTTTTTTCTGTATATAGCTGCTGGATGTGCTAGTTCTTTATTTCAGGGTGTTATCTTTGTTCTGATGTTTGATTCTTTTTGTTATTTTTTATTTGGCATCTGCGGGTTGCAATTGTGCTTTTTGACTAGAAATAATTTTTACTTCTTTTTTATATTTTTCTGCGTGATTTTCATTGAAATTTTTTTAACGAAGGGCCGACCAATTGGTTCACGTTTTGTCTTTAGGAAAAAGAAAAAAATCCCATTTGCTGCCGACGCGCCAATTTCTTCTCTCCGTGTGTCGCGAGTCTTTCTGGAGAGAGAAATTCCCTATATATAATGACCGACTCCCACTGAGATCCATCCTTTATTTAATTCAAACGAGCAAAACCCACTTCTTCTCGATCGAGGAAAAAAGACCAAAAAAAGAGGGAAAAAGCTTGGATCTGACACTAAGATCACTTCGATTTCGATCCTATTCTCGAAAGGTAATTCCCCGCTCGAAGCTTCTTCTCCTCTTCTTCAATGAAATGCTTTCGATCCTCGCTCGTTAGAACGAACGCAGATCTCGTGGATTTTCGATGAATTTGTTCGATTTGAGCTTTCTTTTGGCTTTATAGCTGTAATTTGTTTGATGTGATCTGCTGAACGATCGTAGATCTATGTTTCTTCAATGATTCTGTGGATTATTTCATCTTGAACACTTCGAATTGTGTTGCCAATCTGTTCTCAAGATCTGTAATTTGTCTTTCTTAGTTCTTCCATTGCATGCTTGAGATCTATTTTGGTAATCATTTCTCAATCTTGATTTGGAATAGGGGAGCTCTCTTTGGTTATCCAATATTAATTGTGGTTTGGAGCTGTAATTAATCTTTGCTCTGATGAGTGTATCTTTTATATGTGGATCTAAAATAAAAATCGCGTCTTTTGTCTTCTTTCTTCAATTTGCTAAATTTTGAGAATTTTTGCATTGCTTGTTCTATGTACATTGCAGGCCGCCATGTCGAGGAGGCCTGGAAACACCGCTAGACGTTTGGCAGACAGTGGAAGTTTTCCACTTGGTGGATCGACGCATAAGAAGTCGCAGAGTTCGCCTTTACTCTCTATTGGATTGGTCCTCGTGGTATGCACTAAAAAGTGGTTGAGCTTGGCAAAATTTTACAGTGTTCATATTTTAATTTCAATTGGTAGAAGAATGTATAGATGTGTTATTTAGAAGATATTATATCTTGATTAAATTTGTAACCTGCAATTTCAGGGGGCTTTCCTTCTTATTGGATATTCTTATAAGAGCTCAGGTGGGTAGAACCAAGGGGTTTGTTGTTCTGGATCTCTTGTAATTTATCAAATATGATCCTTTTTTTTCTTTTTTGAAATTAAACTACGGGTTAAACATGTACAGGTGGATTTGCAATCAGAAAGGAAGTTTCCATTAATGGTGTAGGTTAGCACCTACCTACCTTCATTTGTCAATATTTCTCAATTCCTGGTTTCAGTCAACATTTTCCTTGTTGATTTATCATAGCTTACTGTAATCTGAGTAGATATTTACAATTTAATAATATTATAGATGTTGCTTGTTACTGAAATTTTGTTATAATCTTTTGATAAGCGAAAATTGCTGAATTGATGTTTTCTTTTTATTGTAAAATTGACCATCTTTACATAATTAACTAGTACAGGGATGTTCTTAATGTATTTATTTTACCAAATCTAAAATTGGAAAATGTTTATATTGTGTGTTTTGGCGGAGGGGAAAAACATCCTAATGGTCACACCTCATTATAGATATGTGACAATGAGAAGTGCAATTCTTATGAGGTTCCACAATTGAAGTGATTGGTTAGTATTATAATTTGAAACCTAAAGGAAAATGCATCAACTTCAAAGTGCTGTAATATTTTGACTAAAATATTTGATCTTCTTTTATTCGATTACTGAACAGTCTTGTATGTATATAGACACCTAAATTCCAAGTCAAAACTAAACTTTTTAAAAGATATCGAGTACTTCTCCATTGTTTTTTCAAACTGTTTTGTTGTTTGCTTCATTGATAATTTAAAAGTAGGTTTAGTCTTGTAGTTTAGTTACCTAAGAGAACATACGACATGAATAGTATGCAGATAGCAAAATTGCAGACTTCTGATTTCATATTAAATGAACCACTTATCTACCACAGACATGATGTAGCTAATGTCATGCTCAACAAGATGGGTGTAAATTTTCTCTATGTTTGTGTGATAAAGCCAGAATTGCCTTATAAGAAGTATATATGGGAAACCCAAAAGCATGAAACTCAGGATTGGTTACAATCCCATGTCAAGCATCCTAACTTTTTTGAACTGACTCTATAGTTATGTGATAAGTGATAACACCAGAAGTAGGTCTATGAGAATTATATTTGGTGTGAAGTGGACCAGATGCATCACATGCAGGATATAGATGCCTCGCATGTGAGAGTTTGCTATTATTAGTACTTCCTTGTAAAAATTTTTATGTGAGTCAAAACTCTTTTCTCTTAACAACCTCTTGTGGAATTGGCATTTTATTTTGTGGAGATATACTTTGGTGCTATTGTAGGATTTGAATGAAAGCAAAACTGATGACCGGCTATCAAATTTGAAAATTCACTCTATCAATCTTGGTGTACATTAAAAAGGCCAAAAATGAAATTCAAGTGTTTCAGAGGCTTCTTGCCTATGCATCTTGTGCTTATTAAATGGACGGTTTCAAATTGCAATATTTATGAGTTTCATGTTTTAGAAGTACCCATTCCTTCTGAACTTTTGTTTATGTGTGCTTATCGTGGGTCAATAAAAACATGACCAGCACATGCACGTTTAATCTAACTCCATCTGTTTTGCAGACTATCTAAAGCAATGGGTCAGTCCTGCTGGATGCCATATCGCATAGTCCAATTCCTTTTTGGTTCCATATGAAATTGAATATTATTGTACTGTCTTAAATTTTGCTAATATGTTTATTAAATCATCACATTGAACTAGTGCAAAGTAAATTCACATTTCTGGTATGTTGATGTTTTCTACTTCATTTGCAGGTGGTTCATGTATGTTAGAAGTTCAACAAGCAATACCTATACTGAAGAATGCATATGGTGCGAGCATGAATAAAGTTCTGCATGTGGGCCCGGAGACTTGTTCAGTGGTTTCTAAGTTGTTGAAAGAAGATGTTTCTGACGCTTGGGGTGTGGAACCATACGATTTGGATGATCCTGACAGTAGCTGCAGGAGCCTTGTGCGCAAGGATTCGTGCGTGTGGCTGATATTAAGTTTCCTCTTCCCTACAAATCAAAGTCATTCTCTTTGGTCATCATTTCAGATGCATTGGATTACTTGTCTCCAAAATATGTCAACAAGACCCTTTTAGAACTGACAAGGGTATCCAAGGATGGCTTAGTTGTTTTCACGGGTAACTTTTTAAATCTGACTATGGGACTTATTTGTACTTATATCTGATTTATGGAGTGTTGGCACAACAATTCTTATAATGTATTTCAGTGTGGGCCTCCCTATCTCGTCCCTTCGCTCAAGAGAATTTTTTTTAAAAAAGTGCAGATTGAAGTTTGCACTCTCCTTTTCTTTTATTTTTTTTCTGACGAGGGTTTATGGGCAGTTCTTCTTTGTAGTTTAGGATATGGTTGATGACTCCACATATTGTTAAACATTGGACATTGCTGAACATTTGATGTTGCATCTTTGAGCAACATAGACCTGTTCTTGAAACCCTAAGCAATGCATTCTTTTCTTTTCCTCTGAATAAAAAGGGAATGTGGCTCTTTAACTTGCACCATTCATAGCTTCTTTAACTCCCAGATGATTGGCTTTGTACTTTATAGCTGTTGGTGTCTATTATGTTTTAGTGTTCTCATCAAGATGCATGCATTGCAGGTTTTCCAGGTCAGCGGAGGTTGAAGGTGGCGGAGCAAACTAAATTTGGGAGGATGGTAAGTTCCCAATCACCCCGGTTAGCATTCACGTATTATGCTATTGTACGGTTGTCTCTATATAACTGGGCCAAGACTGTTTTATTTGGAGAAAGGCTCGAAGAGTTATATCTAGGCCTCATATTGAGGAAAAAGAACTCTCATAATGAGAGGAAGGAATATGTAAACTACTAGTAGTTTTCATACGCGATGAATGAGTCTCTACGAGCCACTAGTTGAGACCAGTAGTCTCTGAACGCTGAGAAATCAAGTCATTATAGTGTACTCTTTAGTGCACTCTTGCAAATTTAATTTTGAAAATTCTCTCACTGCTTTGGATGGGGAGATTTTAACCAACAACCTTTTCACGAGGAAGAAAGTGCTTTGCCACTCGAGATATGCTCCTGCTTGAGATATGTTCAGATTAATATCTATGACTTTACTGATCATCTATAGTTGTCTCTCTAAATACTTTCAACATCACCATCATGTAAATTCCCGTCTAATGTGTCTCTTTGATTCCTCTTCTTATTTAACTGTTCTGGAAGAGTCACTCTAAGAGGATCCAAGTGATTTAACACTTCAATCTAGGCTTCTAAATTTTTAATACCATGTGGGGGCCTAATGGGGCCATCATGCCTATATGGGTGTTAGGTAACTAAGCTCCCCTTTCTCAGAGCAATACCTGCAATGCTCCTGGGGAAAGAAACTGTTACTCCCAATTCTATGGAGTCAGCTTGGACCCAATTTGGTGTCTTAGTTGTGTATATCCTAAACTTTGTGATCTTTATATAAGGCTTATTCCTACAAAAGGACAGACTTTGTAAATTCTAATTCAGGCAATCTACTTCATCTCCTTGTTTACGTATGTGAATCAGTTCGGATGGTATAGAGACCGATCGAGTATGCCGTTAAGAGGAGTGATAGCATTTGAAGAAGTTTAGAGTAGGGGTAGACCTAAATGGATGTGATACTTGCTAATTTAACAGCGGAGGTGGCTAAGAGAGCTTAATAAGAAAAGGGTCCAGTAGCTGATCCCCAGAGTTGAATGATGGTGCTTCCATTGAGTTGTTATCCTATTAGATTTCTTTAATTCAAGATATAATGAAGTAATGAATGGTATTTGTTTCTTGCTACTTTGCATCTATAATTCTCCACCGTGAAGAGGCTCAGATGAACGAGAGAGCTGGAATTGAGAACACTAAAGAACTCATCTCTATTTCTTTATATTGAAGATAAATGCATTTAACTTTTTTTTTCTATTTTGGAAAACGTCAGACCAACTTAACACTGCAAACTTCTTTTAAAAAAAATTCACAAAAAAAAAAAAAGAGAGAAAATTTAATATTGCCAACCTCAGAAGGCAGGATCAGACTTGTTCTAATGCTTATGATATTCTAAACGGTCTAGCATATGGCTAAGCCATCAAGCATAAAAACGAATGATTGGCAATAGACAGAGAGCTTTAACGCAGATACTCTGATTCAAAGCCAAGCCTATATCAATGGATATGGCATCCAGGTCTACTGCTACTCAAATGGTTAATGAGGATCGTATATTTGCGTCTTTATGTTATATTCCTCAATAAGTTAATCATAGCGTGTTACTTGTTATAGATTAGCAGTGATTCAATGTTGTTAGCTGTTTAATGTTGCCTGATATAATCATACTATCATTTTTCTCCCATGTCCCATAGTACATCTGGTGGAGTGCCTGCAACATTAGCACCTCATTATTTGCTTTCCTGTTCATTCTTGTAGTTATGCAACACTATGTCAAAGGCAGTTACTTTCTATCATGTCGTGTGCTATTATTGTGAAATTTCATAAAATTATGCAAATTAGTTAGCGTATTGGTAATATTACTTTGATATAACATACTGACATCCATTTTCCCCTAAAGGCCAAACTGCGGAGTCCATCCTGGTGGCAAAAATATTTTCTTCAGACCAACTTGGAAGAGGACGAAGCTGCCACAAAGAAGTTTGAGCAAGCCAGCAGCAAGAACTCATACAAACCGAGCTGTCAAATATTTCATCTAAGCACCTAGTTACCAGTGCTACAAGGCATCTAAGTTTTCAGATAAGATCTACTACTGTTGTCAGCCGCAACCAGGAAACCCTAATTGGTGACTCAGTTCTTCGCAAGACTTATTTTCTCTTTCTTTTCCATTTTTAATATCTGGAAAGCTCATTTACACGAAATCTGAATACATTATATGGATGCAAAAGATCGGCCTGCGCGTAATGATTATGTGCCAAGCAAAATGTTAGAATTCTATCTCCGAGCTAGTTTAGTCCTCAAAAAATTGATTGAATTACAACACATTTTTTCAACCTCATCCCACCTCTCCTTGGTTGCATACATGTTCGAGAGCATTGCATAGGCTGCAGCATTCGAAGGTTCAAGCCGGATGAGCTCCTCCGCTGCCCTGGCGCCCAGTTTGAGATTCCGATGATTCCGACAGGCACCAAGCAGTGCAGCCCAACCGATTGAATCCAGGTCAAATGGAATCGAATCCAGGTCGAACGACACTGGCCTGATCATCTCCTCGGCTTCCTCAAACTTCCTAGCACGCGCAAGGAGGTCAATCATGTAAGAATAGTGCCCCTCCTCCAGTTCAACACCGTACTTATCTCTCATCAAATTGACGTATCCCCAACCTTCATTGATCCTCCCAGTGTGGGCACAAGCTGAGAGCACTGAAATGAATGTGATGCTTGTAGGTGTGTTGTTGTCTGATTCAAGCATTTCTTCAAACAGAACCAATGCTTCAGATCCAAGGCCGTGGTGAGCATAACCAGCGATCATAGAATTGAAAGACACAGTGTTCCGTTCTGGCATCCGATTGAAGAGACTCTGAGCATCCTTGAGGTTCCCACACTTGGAGTACATTGATATCAGAGCATTGTTTACAGAGATTAGATTGCTCGGGGATTCAGACTTCATTGCCAAGAGTGTGCAGCTGCTGTCCTTGTGATGGAGACGAGAGGTTCGATCAAGCACTGATAGAGCAAACGAAGGTGCAGTCGTCAGGTCGGAACCAGGCTCGCTGCATCTGTATGAAATAACGGAGACCCTCTTCGAAGAACGTATCGTTCAGGGGGAGTATCCGGAGATCATCGTATTCCAGAGGATCAAATCCGGCTCATCTACCTCTTCAAACACCTTCTTTGCAGCAAGACCTTCGCCAGATTTGGAGTAGAGATCGATCAGACTGCTGCCGACGTTAGAATTCCGCTCGAATGAGCTCTTGATCAGTTGAGCATGGAACTGGGCACCGGCCCGCATATCTTTCACAGTTGTGACTGCTGTCAACACACTCGCAAGCATGAACATGTCGACCTCAAAGCCCCTTCGTACCATTTCCTGGAACAAGCTCAGAGCCTTTGATCCTTCGCGATGCTGCCCATAAGCCACAATCATACAATTCCAAGAAACGCCATCTCTCCCTCCATCAACCCCCATCCCTTCGAAAACCCGCTCCGCCTCTCTAAACATCCCTACCCTACTGTAACAGCTAACAAGCGCATTCCCGACCGGAACATACGCATCCAAACCCTAAACCAGAGCCAGCCCCTGAACCTGCTCGACCCTGCCATCGCTCACGCTTGATATAACCGACGACATTGTAAACCCATCACCATCAACTCCCTTCCTCCGCATTTCATCGAACTGGTTAAGCGCATCATGGGTCCTGCCACCGGCTACAAAGGCCGTGAGCAAGGTGTTGTTCGAGACGAGATCTGGGTTGGGAATTCGGCGAAAGAGGGCCTCGGTTGAGTGAAGGGGAGTGGCGAGAGTAGGCGTTGAGGAGGGCGTTGTGTGAGAAAATGTTTGGTTCGGGGATTTCGTCGAACCTTGGTGGGCGAGCGAGAGAGCGTTGCGTTGAGGACAAAGTGGTTGGAGATGTAAGTGGAGGACGGGACGAAGGACTTGATGTAGAGGGCGTGCAGCGCCGAGCGCGTGGTTGCGGTGAGCGATGCAAGATTTTAAGAGGTAGCGAAAACTTATGTTCATTTGTTAATTCTAGGTCCACTGTTAACGAGTTATTTTCTTTAGTACTCCGTTTTCTCTTTCATGGAAACTTTTTTAACCCTTTGATTCTTATGGAAATTTAATTTGAACCCCTTGACCTTTAAAACGGAATATTAAATTTTAAAATGTCGGGGCAAGAAGTAATTTACGAGCTGAAAGGAAACTTACATTATTTGATTAATCTATAATAAAGAGACCGTAATTCCGTCCTCATGCATCCATGAATCACCTTAATGATAGCAACAAGATTTAACTACGAAAAGTTTACTGATATGCAAGATTCAATAACATATCTATGCTTTGACTGTATATTTTATGATGATTTAAAAAATTTATTAGAAAATAAAATATGTGTCAAAAGAGAAACTAGTATCTAATTTTTTTTATTTTATTACTTTCCACTTCTGGCAACTGCCTTTTCTGTGGTTTCTTGTATATTATATAAACCATGCAATGCTTCAATTTTGACTTTGGAAAAAGGCAATGTATGATTTGAGCATGTCGCTCTGCCTCATCTTGATAGAAAAGAGGTGATGTATGTTCTTCTTGGCCTCCCGATAAGAGGCATACTGAGTGAAAAATGCTTCAATTACCTCCTTGAAGTTGCAAAGCGAGCAGAGTAGCAGAGAGTAAAACCAATCTGACGCTACACCTTTCAGATTAGAGCGGAAGGTGAGGCACAATAGTGGATCGTTACGGGAATAGACTACCATCTTATCTCGAAAATGCCTGATGTGTTAGACGGGGTCGCTCACTTCGGAGTAATAAAGGTAGGAGTTGAGAACTTTCTCCAGAAATAGCACTCTAGGATTTCTTCGGAGAGGGGGAAATCAAAGATTTTGGCAACTGGAGGTGTTGAGTGGCTTTGCAGTTTGGTTTTCGCGATCCGTCTTTAAATCAGCTCGTCAAGGGCTCAGAGGTTGGGAGACCCACCTACTTCAGGCTCGCTTTCTGAGTGCGTCGATGGTTGGTTATTTTAGAGGACAGCTATTTGAGCCTGGAGTTGGTTGTTGAGTTGCCTCAATGTCCTCCTACTCACGGATAACATTCTCGCGGTCGAGAGCCGTCTGCTGTTAATTGCGATCAGTCTAGGCTTGTTGTTTCTACATCTGCTCCTTCATGTCAGCGAGCATCTAAAAGAGTTAGTCTTCGTATTGCTGCGATGGTTAGGCACTGGCAGTTGCCCCCGGAGGCGAGAGGAGCCGGTATTTTTAGCGGCATGTGGTTGATTGATGGCTTGTGGGGGACCGTGCCTCAGTGGTACTGATGGCCTTGCCCTTGCACGTTGTATCATTAAGAGTGACGGTTTGCTTTTGTGAAGCCATCAGCGTTATGGAAGAGGATTTTTAAGAAGGTTTTTGGGTTTTTAGGAGAGAAATTTTGAGTGTAAAGACTTATATCTCAATGAAAAGCACCAGTTTGTGGTGAAAATTTTTCGCCGCGAGCGATCCGATAATCGATCCACACCACAAGCGAGAGTAGGAAGTGTGTGAAGAGAAGTGATGCGCAACACAGAAAAGGAGAGACACAAGAGATTTTTTTTATGTGAAAACCCAAGTCGAGAAAAAATGACGGGAAGAAGGAGAAGATTTCACTATAATTTTCAAGTTACAAAGTTTATAGAAAATTTGTTGGTATATTTCAGAGTTGGGATCAGTTGGAAGGGAAGGACCTCCTTCTCGCTAGTGGAGGAGATCTACTTATACTAAGTTGTCGGTATAGAGCAGATAGGGTGCTGGTCAGATCTTCGTAACTGCATGATCTGCACGTGTTAATTTGTTGTAATTGCTGTCGTTAGACCGTGTGGATCTCATGCATGAAATCTCACCACTGTTTATAACTGTCCGCACTGGGGAGCAAAAGGAGAGGCGGAACTGCAGGCGGACCTCTCGGTGGTCGTTGCTTGGAATTTCTGGAGTGGATTCGGGAGCCTTAGACTATAGATGGCTCCGGAGGGATATGGTCTTCGGGGTAGAGGTTACTTCGGAATGACTTGAGATAACGGAGCTTTCTAGGTGGAAGAGTTTTTGATTTAAAAGCTGACTCTGGTGCGGTCTGGAGTGATTCTAGGAGGATGTAGAGTGGCGGAGGCCTCAGAACAGACCGGGAGCTGTGGATGTCTCAGTGGGAGGCTTTCAGTTGCATGGACATGTGTCACCATCTTGATGAGGGTCAATTTTTTATCGCTACAATTTGTGTTCTTCATTACATACAAGTTCTCTCTTACAACACACATTCTCTAAGTTCAAATATTGAAACCAATCTCCACATTCAAATAATTAATGCATTTCATCCTCTCCTTTTTCTTTCCCTTAATGATTTAATGAATTCCAACCCAACCCCAAAACCCTGATCCGTAATCTTTGTTTTCACAAGAGGGCAGCTAGCCATCATTAAGCAAAGAGAAAATTACAGAGAGTAACAAGAAGGATATACAACAAATACATAGAAGAGGAGTTAACCGCAAGACAGATGACCGGGGATTGAAGACTGATACACACGTACAGCCCCTGGCCCTATTGATGGGCAAAGCTCACCTTATGAATCAATACCCAAGTTGTTAACTCGTCAATCCTCAAGCTTGAATCCATCACAAAGAGAAAATTCAAGTGCAAAATTTTCCAACAAGACATTGTGGTAATCATGCATTTAACGGAAGAAGAATATCAAGGTATTTAGGTGTAAAGACAGGAAAACAATAGGGCTATCAGTTTGCAATTTAATAGATTCTTATGTTCTAACTTCAAGATGGACTTAGCGCCCAAAGCATGCTTGTCTAGTGTTTATGCATGTAACATGGGGGCCTAGATATAATTCAAAATTTGTCTCTGTACAAACCATTAATCTTAAAAATTTGTCAAGAAGATAAATTGAAAATTTCTAGCATATAAACAACCAAATTAGGGATATTTGACGCCTTTAGCCAAAGAATTACCTTAAAGTAAGGATAAACCTCCTGACATACTTAAACACGGGCTTGTCACTAGTATCCCGAAGCTTGATGATATAATCCCTTCTAATTGTGCGGATGGTCGTTGTTACCTGAAAAAAAAAAAAACACTGATCAAACACCTCGCAAGCGATCCCAAACAAATCTTGAGCGAGCTGTGTCCCATCTTTGTGCCACAGGGAATAAAGGAACAGCGCCAGCTGCTCATTCACAGTGAACTCGGGTCTATCTCGGAGGAGATTTCTCTTGGTGAGCTCACCGCGGAGGTCGATGGGGCAGTCTTGGGACATGCGGAGCTCTATCTTTCGTCGCTTGGGCATTTCGTCGAGCATTTGGCGGACAAAGGCAGAGAAGGCCGTGGGTTGGGAGTTTACAGTGGACTCTGACATGATCGGTGGAGAGGAGGGATTGATTAGGGTTAGGGTTTCTAGTTGTTGAAGTTTGATTTGAGGGGGAGCGGGGAAATGGGGGAACGCTGAAATTCATAGCCTCTCTTTGCAGGATTGTTGGGCTGGGCTTAGATTGGATCAGTTTAAACTGTTTTCCAGCCCATTTAAGTTTCAATAAATACGGGCCACTTGCAAACCATTGTTGGGCTGGGCTTCAGGTTGTAGTTTTTTCTGTTGTTTGTTTTGAGCTTGTTAAGCCTTGTTCATCAAAAAATAATAATTAAAAAAATTAAAAATGAATGTAATTTCAAGCCACAGACAACGGATGATCCATATGCAAGTAGGTTTTCAGAAGAGAGTGATGTAATTAACTAGATTACTGCGGGCGGCGAAAATCGAGCTCAGAGAAGTCGGCGGCGGCAAAGAGGAGGGAGACAATTTTGCCTGAGGAGGAAAGAAGAAGAAGGAAAAAGAAAGAGGAGAGACGAGGAGGAAGAGGGGAGCATCAACGAAAGAGGAAGAGGTTGGAAGGAGAAGGGGGAAATGGGGAAGGGGAGAAAGGAGGGAGACATCTCTCTCTGTATGTCTCCTGCTGCATAAAGGAGGAGAGATGTGTAGGATCACCTGGGGGGGTGAATAGGTGATGGCTAATCTAATGGTCACTTAATGCCAAATAATGCGGAAGTAAAGACTATTATGACCTAAACTAAACTATTACACTAAACACCACGTATAACACAAGAGTGTTGCCGAATTCCCCGTGAAGGGCTCTGGACAAACTCCTCTAGATTCCCCTAGATAAGGGTTGAGATGCTGCGTTGGCTCTCTTGGTTAAATACAAGTGTTAGCAAACAACTCAAGCATGTATATCAAATAAGCACACAAGATATATCAAGCATGTAAAGATAAACACAACAGAAGCATGCAAGATATAAACAAGAGACAAAGAGAGAGAGTTAGCAATCGCAAACACAAGAGATTTGTTACGAGGTTCGAGCACACTTGCTCTACATTCCCGCCTTCGACACACGAAGGATTTCCACTATAATCGATCCCAATAGATCACTCCTTGGTGCCGCAACACCTACAAGCTCTCGGACTCCCTAGTCCGTACACACCGCAAGCCCACCGGCTCGCCGAGGCCGCACCTCAAATAAAGAGTTCGCACCCGAACCCGAAACACCGAGTCCACACTAGGACCCGAAACAATGCGAATACAACCGTCCGCCTCCTCAAAGTACAAAGTAGAACTTTGATGATCACAACTCTTGCTCACCTAAAATCCTCTCACAACAAACTCTTATAGGTAGATATAGCAATGGAAAGCTCAAGTGTTGTGTGAGAAAACAAGGAAAGAATCTATGGCGAAAAATACAAGAAGATCTCTTTTGATACACTCTTGATACACTCTCCTTTTGAATGGAAGTATTTAGTCCAAATACAAGTGGAGAAAACCTCTGAAAAGAGTTGGAAAAACTAGCCCAAAAATCACTTGGAAATCTTAATCAAAACAGCCCCCAAATGCCCCATTTTATAGAGTCTGGAAAACTAGCCGTTAGGGTCTGTCAGGCCTGTCGGACGACCGCCCGGTCATCCGGCCAACGGTCATATTTCAGACCGTTGTGCCATCGGTCGACCGAGCCAGGATACAGAGAGCAAGCCTCTCTGTCCGGTCGGCCGCTCGGTCGGCCGGGGCTTTCCAGAGAGTAAAACTCTCTAGACGGTCGACCGGGTCGGTCGGCCGACCATCCTGCCAGAACTGGCGTGCACGTCTGTGCACGTCGGTCGACCGTGACGGTCGGCCGACTTCAAGCTGCGGTCGACCGTCCCGGTCGGCCGGCTGAAGCCAGGAAACATTATTTAAGGGATTAAAAACTTGGTCTTTTTAGCTCACATAAAATCCCATAAAATACTGAAAAATCTACAAAAATAGTTTTACCAATATACTTTGATAAACAAACACGCTTGCACAAAATCAAGGCATGTTACAAATGATTTGGACTATTTTTGTAAGTTGAAAATTTTGGCTCAAAATAAAAACGGTATTTTCCAAACTTGATTTTAACTTGTTTTTCCAAAACTTCACCAAATACAAAAACAAGATATTTAAACTCATTTGAAGCATAGAGTGTATGGATATTATCCACTACACAAACATGGTGAAATATCTATATTTTTTTCTTTTCTTTAAGTTATTCGGCGAGTGAAAAGCCCCAAGAGCCTCTCGTGTTCCACATGTGGGTGTGTCTTAGATATCTGAGTTTGGTATTTCATTCAAGTAGCGTGACTTGAATATCTCTATTTGATACTTATATAACACAATTCAATTCTTAGTTGCATAGAAAATGGTCCAAGACTCCAAGTATATTATTTTTAAAGAACTATAAAGTTAATAGCTCATTAAGTCCATCGAGTCACGGTACTTCAAATGGCTCAAGAGAGATTGACATATTGGATACTATCTTGATGTAAGATTTTATATGTTCCTCAGTGTGTTCAATATTGTAGGAGCTGGTGCTGGGTACATAAATTCTTTTCCTCAAAGCCCACTTGTCTGTAAATTCAATATAAATAGTTTGCTAAGCATTTTTTTTCCAATTTGTAGAAAACTCTACAACATACTCAGATTAAAATGTTGCTCAATTACTGGGATGATAATGAATTTACCTCATTTGTCCCGGAGATGCCTCTAAAAGGTGATTTTTATACTTGTGTGCGGTGAACCTTTCTCTTTATCCATGAGACAAGTAAAATAAAAACAAACATGTTGTAAAAAAACTATAACCTTGGTGTATACATCGCGCCGTGGTCAAATCATCTTCGTTATCATTCAAGGTATCAAGAAACCTCGACAACTATAGAAAATAAGTCTCCACAAGTACAAGAGCAGGAAGAAGTTAAATGAATGTTTGATAAGAAAAACTCAAATTAGAAATCTAGCAAACTCAGAACTGAATATCAGTCCAACTGACACTGTCAGTTTTCTTGATGTTTTTCTCAAGAGGAAAAATAAAACATTATAGAGAGTAAAATGAGCTGGGTTGATTTTCTGTCATAAGAAAAGCTTACGAGCCTCGTCAAAATCAGAAGAAAAAAAATTTGTATTTTCCATTCAATTATCTGCCAAACAAACCGGCCTAGAAGAGCTATGGCTAAAAAGTTCTCTTCAATTATTCTCAATCTCGAACATAGTAGCGTGACATTCGTCATGCAACGTCATATGCATGTAGTATTGAGACCAAACCAAGCTAACGTGGACAAAGCGCGTAAACTTTACACACACACATCCAATTAGTTTACAAACATAATATTGTGGAAGCGCGTCAAGATTGGCAATTCTTTTGTTTTGTTTTGTTTTGTTTTGAAGGGATTGAGAGTTGAAAACGAACGGTTGACTAATGGGGCCTCGCGATATGCTGCGTTCTCTGCAAGCAACCAACCAAAAAAACTCACGTCGCCAACTTTCAAGTGTCAACAAATTAAAACAACATGATGGCACTTTTTTTTCTTCCGGGGTCGGTGGTCGTCGATCGAGAAAACTACAATAACAAACATGCATTGCCTCCGACCGTCGGCAGCCGCCCCATCTCGCCGCAGATCCCGCCGTTTCTCGATTTGTTGTGGCGAAAATTCGTAATCAAGTTAAAGCCATTAATTAGCAACTGATGTGTGGGGGGCCATCATTAATCCCTTTTTTTTTTTTTTGCTTTTGATCGATATTAGTTTTTTATTAGAATGTATGATAAAATATTCTTGAGCTAGCTAGCTGCATTTTGAGCATCAATGGTCATAAGGTAACACAAAAAAAAAAAAAGGAATTAAAGAGGCCTTTTACGTTAATATTTAATACCTTTGCTTTTAGACTTAAGACTACACATGGTTATGTCAAGTGTTAGTTAAATAGCTTGGTGCAAATCCCTGCCCCTTTGTCTCATTTGAATGGTTACAGCTATTCATATAATAATAAGCTATAATGATAAATATCAATTTTGTTGGTTTTCATCAATAAAATAAAGAGTCTGAGGAAATCAAATGTGCACACCTAGATAGAATTTACATTCTATTAATGATTATGATTGGATTTTTTTTTTTTTTTTTTTTTCCTCCCTTTCCTTGAGACACCACCTGCAAAATGAGAATACTAGAGAGACTATTTTACAGATTATTATGGAAACAGTATTTGAGAGGATAATATGTGCATCCAACTTCAAACTGCAAATGGAACGTGGGTATTAGATAGAGTCGTAGACGTCGCTCTGCATATAACAGTATACGTCGACTCGGCACATATAACAATATACATATGAGCTTGCACAGGGGAATCAATAAGCTAGAAATAGGGAGGATTTTATTTCAGCCACCTATATCAAATCGTATTAGGAAAAAAAACTCACTCGCAAAATTTAATTCGCTTCAGTCATCTCTTTTGTCAAAGAAAGGATACACATTCACGTGTCAAACACTGAAGCGCTACTGAGAGTCGCACGCCAACGTATCGAGTGCAAAAGCGTCATTGAGTACGCTTTAGATCGATGAAAAATACTTAAATGTCCATCTGCAGTATTAAGCTGAGGATTATGACCATGACTGCAGTTCTCACAAAAACGTCACAAATTTGAGTCTTTTATTAGATCACTGTACTCACAAATATATCATGTTTCCTGAGTTTTTATAAGACTGCGATCATGATCGCAATCCTCTTTATTAGGACTGCGACCATGATCGTAGTTGTTTGACACGGAGAAGAAAAAAATTCGTTGTAAAATTTTCTTGAATCAATTGAAAAATTACAACGGACTTATACTCCGGTTATAAGGGAGGGAGGATGTTGAGTCTTGAATCCTCCCTTTATTTAATGCTGGGTTCTTCAGGTGGCGGTGGAAAGTGAATCTTATTTTCCGTTGACCGGGTGAACGTCAAGAACTTTTGGGGATCTTCTCTTCGGTTGGTGGACGGAGTAACACAACTCTGTCGACCAGAAATCTCAAAGAGATTATAGGCAAAGATTAACTTGTGCGCAGCAAGTTACTTGAAGAGTTGAACTCTCTTTCCTTCTCTATGGAAGTTCTCAAGTCAAGTTCTTCTCCTCCGCTTTCTTTGATCTAAAAATTGACCGACCCCTTCTCCATTGGACGGGGCTATTTATAGAGGTTTCAGGGGTGAACGTGCCCCCTAAAAACGCTCCACAATGGGGGTTAACTTCCTCATTATGTGGGCAGTGATTGACCCCATAACAAGGGCAGTTATAACTGAGACGCGGGTTTCGACCCACGCGCCTTGGTGCTGCAGTGCGGCTGAGACGCGGGTTTCGACTCACGCGCCTTTGTGCTGCAGTGCGGCTGAGACGTGGGTTTCGACCCACGCGCCTTGGTGCTGCAGTGCTGGCTGAGACGCGGGTTTCGACCCTCGCGCCTTGGTGCTGCAGTGCTGGCTGAGACGCGGGTTTCGACCCTTACGCCTTGGTGCTGCAGTGGGGCTGAGACGCGGGTTTCGACCTGTGTCTGGAGTTTGGGACTCTGCTTTTGACGACTTGTCTTAATGATTTTTAGACAGCCTACAGAACCCCCTCCAAAGTTTTCGATATTCCGCAGTTAGTTGGGACGGATTTCGAAATACTTTGGACTCTAGCTGAATTCACCCTTCTCATGATTGGACTGACAATGCTCCGGGCTTGATCTTGTTTGGAGTATGGCCTTCGTGAGTGTACTGTGGAACTCTTTGAAGCCGTCAAAACTGATCGTGTTGAGTGTCTAGATGCACAGTCTAACCTCCCCGATGCTTTGAGTTTGTCGTTGGTGTACTTTAAACCAGGGGTGGGCAGTCGTCTGCTTGTGCCAGTGTACTTTTGAACTGAATTTGCAGAAGTAAGGACTACACGCCAGTTCTGTGGACGCAGGGGTGATACTGCTTTAAAGACGCGCCTCTCATAGGGGTGCATCTTTTGGGATGACCACGCGAGCGTTACTCCATGAGGTAGACGCGACTTTGGCCGGGTTAAAAAGATGCGATCTTCGGAGGGACGCGTCTTTTGGAATGAAGACGCGGCTTTGCTTTCCGGACGCAACGCTGGCTTAGTTGAGAAGGTGCGTTCATCGGAGGGACGCGTCTCTTGGGATGAAGATGCGACTGTTGGATGCGAATCCGTGCCATGAGTATGTTGCCGCGTGTCCTGTTGAATTGAGGGGACATCTTGTTTTTGGCGTGCGAACTTCACACTGCACTTAATGCACTGTCCACGCGTCAGGCGGTGATTAGGCGTCGAGCCAAGCGTCGCGTATCTTTGCGAATCACCGTGCTTATAAAAGGCAACAGTCCTTCAAGAGTCATCATTAGACTCTCCTTCGTCTTCGTGTGCATCTGTTAGGGTTTGAGAAAGGAGCTTCCTTTGTTCTCTTTTCTTTCATCTAACGTCGGATCCTTGATCGCAATGGCACCAAAGGCCAAGCACACTGCTTCGTCTTCAAAGGCGGTCGTCCCTGAGACTCAGAGGGGCAGTTCCTCCATGCAGGAAACCCCTCTTTCAGGTATAAGAAGCCATCGGACTTGATTTCCACCATTAAAGGGTTTACAGAGCTCCTTTAACTCTTAAATTCCTTTTGAATGTGAACCGCCAACGCGGGCTTATGCCCGTGTTTGATCTTCAGGCGCAGTTTTTTAGTTGATCAACAGGGCGCAGATCTGATGACCTCTGCTTCTTTTTATCTGCTCGAATCTGCGTCTGCTTATTGAACACAGAGCCCCAATGAGCCTTGCGTTTTGGGTTCAACACTTAGAATATTTTTAAGTGTGAAAGATTCAGACGCAGATTTCTTATGACTCTTGCGTCTTGTGAAATCAGATGCTGGTCCTCATGAATCTTGCGTCTGAGCCTAATACTTAGAAATTATCTTATAAGTCTTGGATTTAAAACGCAGGCTCCATACTAGCCTCGCGGTCTTCGGGTCTGGACGCAGATTTTGATGATTTTCGCGTCTGGATCCATTCCTGCGTTTGAGTTGTAAATACTTGATCATTTTCTTTCAGATTTCTGATCAAGTATTATTTTCTTTTGCAGTGGATATTCCTCCAACCCTCTCTCCAAGAAATGTCACTTCGGGCACGTAGGCGGTGTTGACCGCAACCTAACCTTCGTGTTGCAGAGGACTGCTTCTGTGACTGCTGACAAGTCGAAGGAGCGAAGGGAGAAGATCTCCAAGGTCGACATGAGGACCTTCTGGGAAATCATGACCGACGCAGATTTTGAGTCGCATTCACGTGTTCCGTTAAAGAAACCTGTTTTCTTCTTTGGGGACAACATCGGCGAGGACGGTCACATCTTGCATGACGGCGATTATAAGTGGCTTCGCCAAATAGGGGTAGGAAATTCTTTCTTCCAAATATGGAGAGAATGTATCCTTTATCCTATCTCCAGCACATGTCTGTCTCCGGACAATGGAATGGGAGCTTTCCCGACTTGTCCCCAATGTCTCTCTCGGCATACTGGGCGCCAGGAAGGTACACCCTGCCGGACACGGAAAGGAATTTTTTGGCTTGTTTCCTGGATTACTCAGGTCTGACTACCCAGTAGGGGAAACCCCTCAGCTCAGCACCACCTTCATCAATCAATTCATGAAGGTAAGTGGTGATTTTCCAGGTGACTTCCGCCCGCTCGAGTGGGTTCATTCCTCCGACAAAGCCTGGTGGGGCAAGATGATGGGCTTTGTCCTCGCTGAACTCGGAGGTCTATTGGAACAAGTGGGATTGCGTCATATGGTCAGGACTGTACAATATGGCATCCCGCAAAGTTCCCACAATTTTTATGGGATCCTGGAGCACTACAACCCTTTGACGGGGACATTCTTCACCCCGGTCGGAGAAATGGGGCTCGCCCTGCATGAGCTGTATGAAGTTTCGAGGCTGGTCATGGGAGACGCCCCCTATGAAGAATAGTTCCCACTTCTGATGAGCTTCATCTTTTGAGGAAAGAGTGCCCCCAGATATATGAGACGTACTGGAAAGTGTTGTGTCACTTCCACATCTGCGGTCAAATAACCTCCTGGAGGACTAGGGGAGTTAAGTAGATGTCTTGGGCGAGCTACCTGTTTAATGGTATAACTGTAAAAGATCACTCAGTGACCATTCTAGCTCCCAGCTCCGACGAAGAAATCGCCGAGAGGATCGATGCCTCTGTGAGTTCTTATACCACAGAGTCGAATGAAGACACTTTCAAACCTGATATGGTTTTTGAAAGTTTCCATCATCAAGCCCGGGTCCCCATTTCTGACCGGGCATTACTGGCGGGCTTCCTCATGCTGTGGTTGAAGCGTTGTGTAGTGCCAACACTGTCGCATGAAGTGATTGTTGTTGATGTGGTGTACCCGGCAATCTTGTTGGCCTATGGTAGATCCATCGCTCTCCTTCCGGCAATGGTGGCTGGAATCCAAAGTGGGTTGCGGGCCCTGACTCAGAGCCTGTGTAAAGTGGAGGCCATCGTCGACTCCCAAGGTAGACCGGAGGTTGACTCGGAGGGGAGGCTGAGAGTAAAGACCCCCAACCCCCGGATCGAGCTTCCCTACACGAACCTAATGGCTTGGTACGTTATGCACTGCCTCTCACTGATGACGCCAGTGTCTCGATCCGAGGGGTTTGTCCCTTTTGTGCAGCGGCTGGAGAGCTCGAGCTGGTCCAACAACTATATGTTCTACGTTCGGAAATGTATTCTGAACGTTTCGAATTACCATCTCAACCGCTGCTTCCCTGAGATTACCGATGCTGCTTATGGGGATAAATTTGCCGACATTGTGGGTCCGGACGACTTCACGAGGCTGCCATCGGGAGTCTTCTGGTGGCTTATCAATATTCGGCCCGGGTATCTGCTTTTCCGGCAAGGAAACTCGTGCACGATTGAGCCTTATATGCCAAATCGTTTTGCCCGACAGTTCGGCTATGACCAACTATATGTCGGCAACCCTAACGCCCAACTCGCATTCAGTAGAAATTTATTTGAAGGTGCTCGGGCCTGGTATTACAGCGTGGCAGGGGGACAAAGGCTCTTTTCAGCTTGCCTCACAAGACGCCAAACTGTTGCGTAAGCCTTAGTTTCTGCACCTGGTATTCTCAGGCTAGTAAGATGCCTGCTACTCAATGGAGCGCTCATGCATTAAGAGCATTAATGCGTCCTATGAGGAGAAATTGGCATCCAACAAGCCCGTGCGAGGTATCGATGAATACCAGGCAGCTAAGAAAGAAGCCAGAGGGGAGATAGGGGTGGAGCCGAGGGCAGCAGCACCTAGGGATCAGCCTGCTAGAAGGCATCGACGGGCGGTGTCCAAACGTCCCCATGGCTCTACTTCTACAGCTGAGCCTGCCCCGAAGAAGGCCAGGAAAGACTCAGGGGCTGAAACATTAATGCCTGAGGCCGTCCCTTCCGGTATTGAGGAGCAGAGGGAGGAAGAGGAGGAGGAAGACGAAACCCCCTTGTTCGCCCTCGTGGATTGCGCAGCAGGGGCCCCGTGATTTTAGAAGAAGGGGAGCTTGCTGATGATCCCACTGCAACTGATGAGGCTGAGCAACTTGAGGCTGACCTGGTGGGAAGGGATGATGTTGAGATTCCAGGGGTCTCAACTTAACCAGGGTCTTCTTCAGCTCAAGAAAGGAGAGATGAGGCACAACAGTCTGGGTCTCCTGCTGTATTGATGCCCAGCTCGAGGGTAGTCGATCCCAGTCCCACTACCGGGGTACTTGGTGGTAAGGTCTCGATTGCCGAGGCCTCTTATGTTGCGCTGTCGTCTTCATCGTCCGAGGAGGATGAATATTACTCAGGCGATGAAGTCGATTTTGGTGATGAACCCGCTCCTCTAGATCCGAGTAAATTCTCACATATTACGGAGGAAGAGATACAAGGGTGTGACCCCGTGACGGTGTCGCCAATAGCGACAATTGCTCCTGCTGAAGGTACTTTTAATGTCTTTTTGACCCGATTTCCCTTTGAACTAGGAAAAAGTTCTGACGTTTTCCCTTTAACTTTATGCTGCATGGCTGGCCGTGGACAGCGAGACTGCGACTTCCTCCATATCGAGGAAATGATACAAGAGCTGTCCCAGCAGGAGGATGTTGAGGCTCCTGCTACTGAAATGCCTCAAGAGAGGGCAATTATTGAAGTCGGGGAGACCTCAACCCTACAAGATTCGCCCAGGAATTCGCCGTCTTTAAATCCTCAGCTTGGTAAGAAAATATTGAGGCTTTGAATATCTTCCTTTTACTGTCATGGTTGACATTTTGATGATTTGCAGAGAGCGCTGAGGGAACTCAGGCAGAGAGTTTTGCGGCCGGCGTTGACCCAGAAGGCAGTACAATTCAAGCCTCGACCGAGGGCTCCGAAGAGGTCAGGTTCGCTGCTATTTCAGTCGCCATGGAGGCTGCTACGACAGTAACTGCGCCAGAAGTGCCGGCAACCATCTCAGTTTCTGTCGCACCTGTCGTTGACCCTACTCCTGCACGGGACGAATTGATTCCCATCCCTCGCCCTGTGATAGAAAGGGGATCTGGGAGCACATCAGTAGAATTCTCCCCAGCCGGTGATATCATGGAAGAACTGACACGTCAAATGGAGCAGCAGTTCTTTGCTTCCATACGATCATGCATTGACCTCATCCTTTATGGGGGCAGTTCTTTCGAATTTGCCCGAGTGCTTCTCGAAAATCTGATCGAGAACATTGGTCATACTGGAGGTCCTTCGCAGGCTAGGGCATGCCTGATACTGGTGGAGCAGTTGGTAAGTAACTTGAAAGAGCTTAAGTCTCTGAAAGACGCTGGTTCAGTACACGAGGCCCGGGCAACCCTGAATAGGCTTCTGGCTGCTCAAGAACAAGAGCGGAAGGAGATGGAGGAACAAATAGCTGAAGAGACCCGCCATCTCCAATATTTTCAGGCTGACCATCAAAGGCTGATTGGCGATTCAAGAGAATCTGAAACTCGTCATGCAGAGCGCAGAGTAGGTTATTATTACTGCTCGGGCCACCATAGCCAAGGCAGAGGCCTTGATTGCAATCAATGAGCAGAAGCTTGTCACTGCCAGGAAGAAGCTGGAAGAGCTAGAAGCTGCCCGGATGCAGGTTGAAGAAAACCTCTCCACTCATTCCTCCAGATTGGAATCTCTACGAGCGCAGCTGGCTGGGAGAAAATTCTTATCTGAGGAGGAGTTGCGGGTCTAAGCTATCATGGAGGCTGAGAAAGCGCGTCAGCACGAAATATATCGCCTCTGAGAACAAATCCGTTCTTTGGCGAATCAGGATTATTAGCCTTCCCCCCTTTTTTTTTGCAAAGAGAAGAACACTCTATTCATCAAGAGTGTTTGTATCACTTTTATCATTTTTGGCTCAAATAATAAATGTCCTTTGAAATTTTGCTCCATCTTCATTGTTCCACTGTAGATGAATTTAATTTCTTAGTGACAGTCTTTGGTTGTGATCCTTGACTGACTCTGAATAATAAACTCAGGCTGAACTGAGTTTGTCAAACGCGGCTCTAATTTGTAGTGGAGACGCAGTTTTAAGAAACGCAACTCTGACTTGCAAATTGAGACGCGGCTTTGGTTATGGAAGGATGCGGCTCCTGGGACGCAGCCCTTACTTCTATCCAGATGCAGAATTTCAGGATGAAGTGAGGATGCAGTTTTATGCTCCTCCAAGGCTGACGCATAGATATGAGGACGCGACACTGTCTTAGTGGAGGCATGTCTCTAGATCCTCGACTCAGTGCAAACTCAAATTATATTGAGTTTATGATAGGAACACAATTGTCGTCTTGCAATGTAGACGCAGCTCCAGGATACCTGTGATACCTGTGAATGATATAGGCCTTCTCTGTTGTAGACACAAGTCTCGGGACGTAGCTTTCCAATTTTATATGATTTCAATATGCGACCCCCAGAATGGGTCCCTTTTTGCTGAGGGGACGCAGCTATGAACCGCTTCGAGAGACGCAGTCGCCGTTTTCGAATTCGCAAAGGGACGCCAGTTCCTGGACGCGGCTCTCGGGCCTACGTTTGGTGCAACTTCCAGGCGTTACATGCATCTTGTCATAAAGATTTCCTTAGATCTTTAAATGCCAAGTCGACGTTATCGGTTGGGGACTCGCATCATCCGATGTTTCCCGAAGCGGCAGTCCACGTGTCAGCCCTTTATTGGGTTTAGGCATTAATGCTTTTAATGCCAAATCGGCGCTGGCGGTTGGAGACTTGCGTCTTCGACGCTTCCCGAAGCGATAGTCCACGCGTCAGCCCTTTATTGGGCTTTGACATTCGTGCCGGAATTAAGGCTGACGATTCTGATTAGCGAGCCATTAATTATGGGCTTTGTGGTTTGCCTCTAAATAGGCTTCACCCCTTGCTTTTAACAATCCACTGCTTAGACTGTTTTCTCTCGAGAGCGAGCGCTCCGAGAGATTCCACCTTCTTCCTTCAAGGACTTTATCTGGGGTTTGCCCCCATGGACGACGATGACCCAGAGCTTTCA
This sequence comes from Agave tequilana, assembly GCA_038442645.1. Classification (NCBI taxonomy): domain Eukaryota; kingdom Viridiplantae; phylum Streptophyta; class Magnoliopsida; order Asparagales; family Asparagaceae; genus Agave; species Agave tequilana. The sequence continues at coordinate 45,016 of JAVJIF010014198.1, forward strand.
TGCTTCTGTTTAATCTTTCCAGAAGATTATCACTGTCAAGTGATTTCAAGATCAAAAAACGTCTCCTTGAGCACCTTTTACGTTCGTGCCTTGATGCAGAAAGTTCACCCTTAATGGGTTATTCTGTGGGTATGACTTCCTGATTTGCCATGAAATTCTCAGCCCACTGGGTTTCAGTTTTGCCATCTCTTAGAGATTCATCTTCTTGACCTTCTGCTGAAATCTAACTGGTGCGCCCATCATTTGGAAGTTGCGCCATTTAGAAAATTCTGACTCAAAATTCTCTAGACGCGAGTATAATGGACTTTTGCACTCAGACCGCGAGCTTTCCATACAGAGCTCGTGTCTGAGGCTGTAGACTTAGAAAAATTTCAACTCAGATCGAATGTTTCAGGCCTGAATTTAGCAACCCCTGTTTATCAAACAGGGAGATGGTAATTTTCGCGTCTGATTCTCTTCGCGTCTCATACTTTAGACGCGGGTGCAAAACTAGACTGCGTTTGAATTCTGTGTGTATCACAGCTTTGATCGTGTCTGTTTCTGCCGCCGCAGAAGTTTGGTTCATTGCGTGGGTCATCCCTGCGTCTGAAGCTTTCAGCAATAGATGCGTCTGTCACTTAGCTTTTCTGTTGAAGTATCCTAAGCTTCAGATCTTCTAATTTTTGTTTGCTTCTTGCAGGTAGGCTTAATCATCCTTTTTCATATTCGCTGGGCCCCTGGGAGAATATTTCGGTCGGCGAACTTGTTCGATGGTCGACCACTGGAGAAGAAGTCATGGCTCCTGACACCCGCCAAGATCTCTTTGGATTCAATGCACCGGTCATGCTTCTTGGCATGGCATGGTCAGAGTGAGTATGGCGGTGGATATAGTGGTGGGTATGGTCTTGGATTCTCCCCTCATTAGTCTTATCCCAGAAATGACATCGAGGACAAAGTCCATATTCATTAGATGACTTTCTGGTGGTGGAGGTGTTCATCAATGAAGGATCATAGCCTACATCGGTTGGTCAGGTGGAATCAGAAGGTTCTGCTGCATTTTGACCTCAAGAAACACCGTTGCTCTTGATCAACGAGGAGCTTCTTTGATGTTTACTTCATGCATGGTGACATAACCAGCCTCCAAACGTCATCACAGTGCTCAGCCCATCTTTGGCGCCCTCCTGAACATCTTGTACTTGGAATGGTGAGAAACTTCAAGGAGTGAGTGCAACCTTTGAGAGAGAGGGACCTCTTTGTACTCCTTTATTGTAACACTCAATCTTATTGTATAAGAGAGCGTTTTGTATCACTTTCATATGTCTGAGCATAAATAAAAGCGACACTTTTCTTTTTGTTTCCTATTGTCTTGAACTTTTTTTTTTCGACGAATAGAAGCAAAGAATCTTTGACTCGTCAAAACTATGATGATAATCTTAACGAGTCAGATTTTGTGGAGAGATCCGATTTCAGGAACTCAACAATGCTGTCAGAGGTGTGATATTAACTTGCCAAGGGATAAGGTAATTTTTGTGGACCTGCCGCTCTATAAAGGAAAGTGACAGGTGGAACTTGTACCCCCAGGGAAGATGAGCTTTTATCAGAGGTTAGGGATTAACTTGATTATGATCAGCTGGGGATCTAGTGAAAATACTGTTAACGGTGTAATGTTAACCTAACAATGTTTTTAGGTAGACTTGTTGTTCTGTTGCGGAGAATAACAAGTGAGACTAGATTCGCGGGAATCTAGTAAAGCTTTTTCCGTTAGAAGTGTGATGTGTGATATTAACTTAACGGGTTGAATGTAGTCTTTGTCAGAAGTGTAACGTTAACTTGACAAAGATGTGAGTCAGAGGTGTGATATTAACTTGACTCAAAAGCATTTCAGTTTATTTGGGAAAACTAAAAGTGTCACTGTCATAGGTGTGATGTTTACTTGACAGTGAGGGTAATGCTAGAGGTGTAATTTTAAACTTGGCATTGGTCACCTCGACTTTGACAAGGAAGTCCGAGGGAAAGTCATGGCCTTAAGTGTATTGTTAAACTTAGCAATGACTTGGACGCTAGAGGTGTAGTATTAAACTTAGCATCATTCATTTCAGCTTTGATATGGAAGTCTGAGGGAAAATGACTGTCAGAGGTTTAATATTGAACTTGGCAGCAGCTGAATTACTGTTAGAAGTGTAATGTTGAACTTAACAGTAATTTGTCAGAGGTGTGGTATTAACTTGACAAAAATTGGTTTGCGATACGAGCAATTTGAGGGCCTGCCATTCTATTGATGAGAATTGACAAGTGAAGTTTGAAGTGCCAGAGGTATAGTGTTAACCTGGCAATCTTGAAGGCTTGCTACTCCATATAGGGTTGACAAGTAAGTTTGTACTCGATAGGGAGTATTGAAAATTTCATTACCAGAGGTATAGTGTTAACGTAGTAATGATTGTATTTTGTAGACCTACCATTCTGTGTGTGAGAATTGGTAAGAGATTTTGGAGGGAAGGGTGGAACTATATCCACTTAGGATTTTTAGCAAATTCTCAGCTATCAACGGATTTGAGGTGCCTTTACCAACTACCGTTTGAGTTGGGCTAGCCATGCTATTCCCTTCAGCATGATGAGTTGTCGAAGACTTATGTTGGGCTTAGAAGTCAACATTTTTCTCTGTCCTTAGCCGTCGGAGGAGTCGGACGTTGGTGAAGATAGGAATATTAGAACCCAAGTTTCACCTTTTGTTTCTTTATCATCATACATCATGGTACAATCAATGCTCCCTTAACTTGTTACTGATCTATCATGATGTGACATAATGAAGGAAAGAAACTTTTCTTAGATCCGAAGCTTTGATCAGAGGTGTACTTTTAACTTGATCGGCGGAGTAGTACTATTAAGGATAGTACTTTTTCAGGAACCTGTCATTGATCGGCATCATGAGTGTATCGCCATTTGAAGTTATGAGGCGATATGATCTATTTGAGTAGACTGACTCTATTACAAATGGTCCCTCCCATTTGGGCTGGAATTTTCCTTTTGTTTTATGTGTCATCACCATAGGTCTTCTGACGGCTAAGACAAGGTCACCTTTCTTGAAAGTTCGCACTTTAACTTTCTTGTTGAAGGCTCTGGTAATCCGAGCTTGGTAGAGCTCGATTTGTTGCTGGGCCTGCAGACGTTTATCATCTAAGGCTTCCAACTCTTGGAGTCGCTGTCGATGCTTCTCCTCATTTGTCATCTCTGCCGTCAAGGCGACGCATAGAGACGGGATTTGGATTTCCAGTGGAAGCATGGCTTCACACCCGTATACCAAAGAAAATGGTGTTGCTTTAGTTGGGGTTCGAACAGTTGTGCGATATGCCCATAAGCATTCACCTAGCTTGTCGTCCCAGTCACGCTGACTTTTCGAGACGAATTTCTTGAGAAGTTTGCCGATGGTTTTGTTGAAAGCTTCTGCGAGACCATTAGCGGCGGGGTAGTATGCCGTTAAGGACACTCTGGATTCTGAACTTAGCGCAGAACCTCTGGAAAGTCTGACTGACGAACTGGGGTCCATTGTCATGGACAATTCACCGAGGTACCCCAAAATGGTAAATGACGTGATGTTTGACGAATTTGATCACCTCAGATGACTTTACCTCTCTCAAAGGAATGGCCTCAGCCCATTTGGAGAAATAATCGGTTATGGCCAAAATAAACCGATGTCCTTTTGAGGATGGTGGGCTGATAGGACCAACTACATCCATTCCCCACATTTTAAATGGCTAGGTAGAGGTCGTAGAGTGAAGGTACCCTGGGGCTTGATGGATGAAGTCGCTATGCGCTTGGTAGGCGTGACATCTTTTTGCATAAGTGATGGCGTCAGAGATCATCTTGGGCCAGTAATATCCCAACCTTTGGAGTCGATATGTAAGTTTTGGACCAGGTTGATGGGCTCCACACATGCCATCATGGGCTTCTTTCAATACCTCTTGTGCCTCTTTTTGTGAAAGGCAACGAAGCAAGATCCCGTCATGCGATCGACGATACAATGTTCGTGTTATCGCATTATAGTAGAATTTGGGAGCTTTCCTTCTAATGGCAGCCACTTCTTTGGTGTCTTCAGGCAGGATGCCGTACAAGACATAATCGATGTAAGGAAATCGCCAGTCTCTGGGCTCTGGGCCGGCTGACGACTCGAGAACTTCTTTGTCCTGACAATCTCCTGTTGGCTCCGGGTAGTCCTCAGGGGCAATTCTTGGGCAATACAGGTCGTGGCTGTGGACAAATATTTTCTCTACTGCTCCAGCTGAAAGAGCTAAAGAGGCAGAAGAGACGCCAGTGCATCTGCATGCGCATTTTGCTTGCGTGGTACATGGTCAATGTAAAAGTTGGTGAACCTCTTGGCCATGTAGACAGTTGCGTTGTAATAGGGTACTAGGTCTTCATGTCTGACTTCGTACTCCCCGCAAACTTGGCTGACGATGAGCTTAGAGTCACCATACGCCTCGAGATTTTTAACGCCAACCTCATCGGCAAGTTGCATCCCAATCAAGAGGGCATTGTACTCGCTACATTGTTGGAACAAGGTTCAGTTAATGAGACAGCTCGAGAAATCACATAGTTCTGTGAGGAGACGAGTACTACTCCTACTCCTGCCACTACATGTCCTTTTGGGCTTGTTCTCGATGCACCGTCAAAGAAAAGTTGCCACACTTACCTTTCGAAGGATGTCTGAGTCTGGCAGGCTTCAGCGACCTCGTCTGGGAGATCCTCGTAAAGAATGATCCATCGCTCGGACGTATACCAGGAAAGATTTTCCGGACACTGGAGCTGCAAGGACTGGTAGCTGTGTGAGGTACTGTTTAATTTCGTCAAATGCTTGCTGGCAAGCGTTGTCCCAAATGAACGAGACACCCTTCTTCATTAATTTGGTAAAGGGTTAGCATCTTCCGGAGAGATTTGAGATAAACCTGCGGATGTACGCCAATCGTCCTTGCAATCCCCTAAGCTCTTTGAGGTTTCTCAGAGGTTGCATCTCCTGGATAGCACGAATCTTTTCCGGATCCAAATGAATCCCCGTAGAGGTCACTACAAACCCTAGGAATTTTCCACTGGCCACCCCCAGGAAGGACTTGGTGGGGTTCATCTTCAATTGATGGCCCGCATGATATCGAAGACAACCTTTAGATTAGTTATATGATCACCTTTAGCGCGGCTTTTTACTGCGATGTCGTCAACATAGCATTCCACCGTTTTGCGCATGTGTTCGTGAAAAATGGCATTCATGGCCCTTTGATATGTTGCCCCTGCATTCTTCAGTCCGAAGGGCATAACGGTGTAGCAGTATACCCCCAGTGGTGTCCTAAAAGAGGTATGTTTTTCGTCATCAGGATACATTTGATTTGATTATATCCTGAGAATCCATCCATGAAGGACATGCGTTCGAATCCACACGTATTGTCAATCATGACATCCGTAATTGGAAGTGGGAATTCGTCCTTGGGACAAGCCTCGTTTAGATCACGAAAATCAATGCAGATCCGGATCTTTCTGTTCTTTTTGGCAACGGGGACGATGTTGGCTACCCAATCAGGATGTTGTTCTTCCCTAATGAAGCCAGAGTCTATAAGCTTTCTGACTTCTGATTGAATTGTCTCCATTATTTCTGGACGGAACCGTCGCTGTTGTTGTTTGACAGGCTTTACGTCCGTATTAATGTTGAGGCGGTGCATAGCCACTCGGGGATCAAGTCCAGGCATGTCTTCATAATTCCAGGCGAAGACGTCTATATATTCTTGCACAAGAGAATTAAACCCTTTTCTCCGAAGGTGACAGGCCGTTGCTTATAAAGATGGGCTTAGGATTAGCCTCATCTCCTAAATTGATCTGAATAACTTTATCTTCTGTGGGTGGCTCACGCTGTTCAAAGCGGGTATCCTAAAGATTATTTAAGTGTTTGATCTAAGGATCTGTATCAGATTGGATCATTTCTTCATCTCCATCTTCCAGGTGGCTTGTTGAAACCATATTTACTGAAAGTTCTCTGAAGATGTTACCGACACTAACATCTGACTCCCACGATGACGTGCCCGATGAGTAATCATAGCATAATGACTCTTCAGACTCAGAAACTGATGGGATCGGAGTTGACACATAACCCAACCCCCTGCGAGTCCGATGATAATAATCAGGGGTTTTCCCTTTTGGTACAAAGATCGGAGTAGTATTCTCCTTCCTTTACCGAAATTTAACCCTGGACCATTCGTCAGATCATACCCCATGCTTTCCATCATTCTGAGTGCCTTTGGCTCATAATGACTGAACTGAGGGGATTCCTCCTCGCCTTCTGATTCTTCACAGGTTATTGGTTCGGGTTCAACTCGTCCGAAAAGAATTGGTCTTTGGCCTTTCTGTCTCGCTGGAACCATGAATATGGATTCTTGCGCATTACCAACATCTCGGTATGTTTCGAAGGACGATTTCATTAGTACATGCAATGATGTTAAAGCATCCATTGCCGACCAGAGATCATCATCCATTTCGGTACTAGTGTCTGACGGCACTGAATCGGAAGCGAACGCAGAGAAATAAGCCAAATCTAATCTTCATTAATATACCATCCACCAATGTCATCGGTGGTATTATCAACATCGAGCTTATTAATGCCCGTTACAAGTGGATCTAGTTCCCACATGCACTCTTCTTTTCAGGCTCGGTGTCGGCTTCATTACCAGAGTCGGGCTCCTCTGGTTGCGGGATTTCATCTGTTTCTACAGAGTCCTGATATAGGAGAGAATCTGTGAAATAATTCTCGACTCCCTTAAACGGATGCCTTTCGGCAATCAACGTGCGCACCTTTTCACTCCCGTCGATGTATTTCATGACTTGGTGGAGAGTAGAGGGAACGATAGAATTGCGATGAATCTATGGTCGTCCCAATAGCAAATTGTAGTAGGTGTCAGCATCTATCACGTAGCATGTCACCTCCGACCTTAGGTCCCCAATCTGGCATTTGAGCTTGATCTTCCCCATTGGACGGGTACTATTGGCATTGAACCCATAAATGGTAGTCTGGGTAGCGCTCAAATGGTGAATAGGGATCCCTAGATATTGCATGACCCGGCGAGGCATAATGCTCAATGCAGACCCGGGATCTACCTGAATGCGGTTCACCTCAGATGATCCAATATACCCTGCGAAGTAAAAGGTCGATCATGTTTCCCTTTGACTTGCATATCATCTGCCGTGAAGGTGATGCAGGGACCATTTTGGGAGGTATGGAGGCAATCTTCTACATCTTTCTCCTTTGGCCCGATTGGCACCTGAGTCATGAAAACCTCAGGATTAGCTAGGGCCTCTTGCAGAGCTTCTCTGGTTGACTTTGATAGCCTGAGGAGCTCATAAAGAGTAATTCGGGCCGGGATATTGGCCAGTTGAGTCAGGACATCGAAGCGGTAAGGCGCTGCGGATCCTTCCGCGATGTCTTTCGAGAGGACTCTGAAAAAACGGAGCTCTTTCTATTTTTTCACGGGCTGCTTTTGTTGACACTTAAAAAAGACAAGATTCTTATTGGTCCGAACAAAGTCTAAACTTGTTGACATTTACAAAAGACAAGTGACAGACGAGCTGAAGACCAGTTTTCACCCATCTCCGAGGGACAAGGAAGCAACTTGGACTCCACTGATCCAGCAAGCAGACAGTGAACCCGGATTGTTTCTAAACAGACCTCAGCAGGTCTAAGGTGCTAGCACTTAGCATCGCATGAGCCCAAAGGGATAGCCTCGCTTGAGAGGCTAATATCACCCGACTTCGCCTTGAAGCCATTCAAAGCCTCGCCAGGAAGCTAACTCGCAAATTTCGCCACGGAGGACTTCCAGCTCCGCCAAAGGGTTTCTTTCAGACTTCGCCAGAAGCCGTCTTTAGCTCCGCTACGAGCTCAATGCGGACAACGCCGCTAAGAATCTACTGTGGTCAACCTTTGACCAATCAAATCTCTGGATGAGATCGGATCCAATCAGATCAAATCTAATTAAGATCAAATCAGAGATCAAATTTGGCAGTTGATTGCCACAATCTCTTGACTCTTCTAAAACGAGTAAGAGGATCAGGGAAAATCCTCCAACGATATGGAAAGGATCGAGAAGGTCAACCGACCTGCCAATTCTAGCTTTGCAGAAACTGATCTTAGCCTCGCAGCAAGGCTACTTTTCAGATTTTAAACAGATTCGATTCAATCTGTTTTTATATTTTCAAGGGACGATTATACCCTTACTCTCCCTATAAATAGCCCGCCAGGGGTACAAGGAGAGGGAGAGACGAGGATCGATCGATCAAGACACAGAGGCATACAAGAGGATTCCACAAGCAGAGGCTTCTTCATAACGCACCGTGCGTTCTCGAATTCAGAGACCTTTTAGAGAATTGCTTTCTCTATTCAGGGTGTTGATACCCTAACATCGTCCTTCTTCTCAAGGAATTTTCGGAACCAGGCGAGAAGGAATTCCTAATTGAAGGCGATTTTGAGAAGCAGCAAGAGGGTTCTACCAACCTTCTGTTCTCTGATTCCCCGAACCAGGCGAGAAGGGAATCTCATCGCTCGCATCGTCAAAGGGACAAAGTGGTCGCGCGCTGACCAGACTCCTATTGGCACACTTCTCCAGAATCTCTGAGGAGATCTACTTGTAATCTTTTTTTTTTTTAGAATACTTGTAATTTAGCTCCTCAAACTCTTTTTTGTAAGTTTTCCCCCTTTGCAAACATAATGGAAAACAAGATGGCGACTCCGCTGGGGAAGAAATTCTCCACTGCCGAGAATCAAGTGTCGCAATGCGACGAACAGACCTTCGGGTCTAACTCTGAATTCAGAAAAGCCGGTGCAGCCAGAGCTTCTCTGGCTATATCTTCAAGGAAAGTCTCTGCGGAGACTGAAAAGGTTCTCTGCGAACCTACTGCGGTTATTTGGCGCAACAAGGAAGCACGTCCGCAGTCTGATTCCTTTACTTGTGAGAACTTGGTGGTTCAGTTCGATCAAGCAAGATTTGAAGAAGTCCTCTCTGGGGGTGGCCCAACGCTTCGAGCACGGAAGCATAGGAGGGTTTCTACGACCAAGGTTTCAAATCAGAAACCGGAAGCAGAATTCTGCCAACACCCCTCAGCCTCGCGTGTGGCTAATCAGGTTCCCTGCGAACCTAAGTCTCCTCTGCCAAGGCGGATGTGGAAACCTAAACAGAAGTCTTCGACCGAAGAGAAGGGCAAGATGCCTGTCTGCTCCAATCATAAAGTTACGACGGCAATCATACCGTCGTCCAATTCAAGGGCAGCGATGCCTCGCGCCGGCCTCGTTCTCATGAACGAAACTACTGTACCACAGCGTACGCGCAGGGTCCATGATCGCGAAGTTGAAACCAAAGTACCATCTAAGGCTAATTGCCTTCGCAACAGCATAGCGGGTAAAGCACCGCAGCATGCTCCACTTTCCAGTGCGTTAAGCACTAAGTTCGCGTCTAATGGCGAAGCTAGAACTAAAGCACTATTCAGTGCTAATCCCGTCTGCAGGGATAAAAGAAGCAGGACATCGCCCTATACGCGATCCAAAAGAGCCTTTGCGCTCGATTGCAGGGACCCGACCGGGTTCGATTTGAGGAAATTGTTGACGGATAGACAAACCTCTTCCCCCTATTGCCAACACAGGGGATGTCAACTGCTGACACTCCACTCGGTCCATTGCCGGCTGGGACCAATCTCCGCCACGCCTCCAAGACGACGGTCGGTTTTTGATCGACTATCGGTGCAAGTCCCGGTGAAACATCGCAAAAGGAGCATCTCGCGAGATCTACCCTCCGCATCCGTCAACATGACCGGAAGAGGACAAGAGTCCCCAGATCCAGACTACAGCCCAGGCTTGGGCGAAGTCTTGGTGCATGAAGAAGAGGGTGTTTTCCGAAACACCAGATCTAGGGTGGCGATACCCTACAATTACGAGCAGCCTTCTTCCTCGATGGCCCTAGCCTCGTCACAGCCCACAAGATCACTCCAATCATCGGACGGAGAAGATGAAGATAGTGGGTACGCCTCTTCGGCGACAGTCAGTTCGGTGCGAACAGACAGAGCATCAGTCAATATGGCTGATAACGTCAACGACGATCTTCGTCGGCGCCTGGAAGCCCAGGAGCAAACTTTCAAGACTCAGCAAGAGGCTCTGGATAATATTCAACAGATGCTCGCTCAACTCCTCAATAACCGGAATAACAATGATGCCGGGAGCAATCGCGATGAGGAGGAACACTTCAGCAATGAGCAACCAAAGCCGGAGAAATCCAAGGAGGGTTCTTCCCTAGACGCCGAAGTCCTTAAGGGCCTCCAAGCTCAGATCGCGTCCCTAGCTCAGAGGGGTGAATTAAAGAAGGTAGGGACAGTCCGTCCTTATCCGCTGGAGTGGGATTCGGTGCCATAGCCACCGAAGTTCAAACCGCCAACGCTGCATACCTATGATGGAAAGAGCTCGCCAAATCAGCACATCTACTATTTTCGGTCTCAGACTGGTAATGTTATAAGCAATGACGCCATAATGGCTAGGCTTTTCATTGGCACCTTAAAGGGGTGGCGTTTGACTGGTTTCGCAGTCTTCCCCCGGGCTCTATCAACTCCTGGATCGACCTGAAAACTCGGTTCCTCTCTCGTTTCTATGAGGATGATACCGAGGTAACCATAGACAAACTCCTCTCCACTGTGCAGAGGAAGGGCGAATCTGTCCGTGACTACATTGAACGGTTCAGAAACTTATCCTTGATGTGCCCAGCTGGGATGCCATTACCCATGCTCTTGCAGACATGCAGACACAACTTCCTAGACCAAGTAGAAGTTCGCATGGGGGCTGTCAAAGCTCACACTTGGAAAGAATTGGTCGAACAAGCTGAGATAGCCGAGAAGTCAGCTAAAAAGTTCGAACCGTCCGCCCCTAGAGGCAAGTGGTGGATGAACAACAAAGGGCGTGGCGACCTACCGCAATCCTCTCAAGCTAAAGGCAAAGAGACTATGTCTGTGGAACTATCCGGAGATGTGCAGTCAAAGGCCAAGAAGAGCAGCTTCAACAATCAGGAGCCTAAGTTCCCTCCAAAGCAGTACTCGTTCAAAGACGATCAGGTAGTCACCATATTCCATCTGCTCCACAAAGGGAACAAAATAAAGCTGCCAGATGCGCGGCGTCCCAATGAGATAGGGCGCACAAACGACCCTAAATACTACTGCCTCTACCACAGGATGGTTCACCATCCTACTGACAAGTGCTATGTCCTCAAGGATAGAATTCAAGCCTTGGTTGATGTCGGGGTTCTGACGTTAAAGACGGAGCAAAAGAAAGTCACTGCCAATCTGGTGACTCTTGAGTTCGGCAAAGCCCTAAAAATCACAGTTCCCGACGGGACTTATTCCGTTCCTGCGCCACGGTTGGAAGTCAAGCATCCTCCAGCTACAGCTCAAAACAATAAGGGTCTTGTTCCCTTAACATTGGAGACAGGAGAAGTCATGTGGATACATCCAGACCTCGTCCAAGACGTACAGCGGGGTCCAAAGCAGCCCAACTCAAAGGGCAAGTCTTGCAATGTCATCACCATCCTGCCAGACGACGGCAATCTTACATTGGCTTCCCTCAGTGATTCCGAAGGAGAAAAGCATGCTTGCGCAGCGCAAGCCGATACGCCTCAACAAACGGGCACCCGATCTGGAAAATCATACCTGAGGCAGTATGAAAAGTCTACTGACGAGATACAACAGCAAACGACGTCAGTACAAGTACCAGCATCCACTCTAATCCCAGCCAAAGGGAAAGAAAAACCTAAAGAGGTACGATTCGACCACGTGTTGAAGAAACCACCAGGCCAAGGGTTTGATACGCCCTTTCGGTTTGACATATTGGCTCAACTGGCCAATATCCCAGCTCGTATCACTATACACGAGCTCCTTCGCCTCTCGAAAGAGACAAGAGAAGCACTCAGGGATGCGCTAGCCAATTCAGAATCATTTCTGACATGCATGCCTGAGATCCCTAACAACGACATCCAGTCTTCCTGCCCAGAATGTCATCATGCACAATCAAAGGTGCCCGCTATTACCTTCACAGCGGAAGATATGCTTCTCAAAGACAACAAGCACGATCGACCTCTGTACTACACCGGATATATCGGTTCAACATGCATTGAGAGGGTACAAGTCGATCCGGGGTCCGCACTCAGCATCATCCCCAAAAGACTTCTCTACTTCCTCGGCATACCATTGTATAGGTTGTCCGCAACCACTACTACAATATACGGTTTCAAACGCCGGGAGCAGTCAACCACTGGGGAAAATTCGACTCCGTTGCAGAATCGGGAGCCTGAAGTCAGAAGTGACATGCTATGTCATTGATGCTGACACATCATATAACCTGCTGCTGGGACGGCCATGGATCCATGCCAATTGGATCGTCCCTTCCACCCTCCATCAATGCTTCAAATATGTTGAAGATGTTGCGACAGTACGAACTGTCTTTGCTAAGAGGCAACCATTCAAAGGGTGGAAAATTACTTCACTAACGCTCTCCTATATCAAGAGGCCAGTGGAGCACTCAAAGAATCGCTGCCAGACGATGATGAAAGTGGCAACGAGGCGGATTCAGAATCCGAAACAGGCATGCCAGCTATTCTGATTGGTGAACCAATTATAGCATGTCTCAATAATCCCCTATGTAATACTCCTTCAGAGGATGAAGGAGAATGGGTAATTAATGATAATATTTCTTTTGATTATCCTGCGAGTATTGGGTCGATTAAATCCATTACGGATGGCTCTCTGTATGTGCCCGTACATGAGCCAAGTGTGGCCAGCACATCTGTGGAAGCTATAGAGGGGGCCACACTGGTGATCCCTCCGTCCAAACAAGGTCAGTCGCCGATAATCTTCGGTAGAACCCGGCCACGGGGATCCACAACGGTAGATCCTAGCTCAGATTCAGCGCCCCACAGTTCTTCCATTATGCGCGGCCAGCGCGCCACATTATGAAGAAAATGGGATATGACTTGAAGCGTGGAGCAGGCCTGAATTTCGGAAAAGGAAGGCGCGGTTTGATGCGGAACCTTGTGCCTAAAGGGAAACCTGCAAATTACTATGATAGTACACGCAGGGGGTTGGGATACGTTACACCCACATCATCAGCAACCGTTCAAGTCAAAGACGATGAACCGATTCCATCACATTCAGCCTCATCCTCCGAGTGGGATTCAGATGTCAGTATAGGAGGAATGTTCAAAAACCTCACTGCTAATATGACCTCAAGCAGTCAATTGGAGCCCGCAGAAGCCACTGACGAGGAGCAATGGGCCCAGCAATCAGACCTTCAATGGAAAAAGCGATTCGAATCGCGCGAACAACCTACTGAAGACAAGGTGATGCAGGTCAACCTGGGAAGTCAAGATAACCCCAAGCCCATCTTTATAAGTGAAAGCCTATCACTTATAGAAAAGGAGGAATTGATAATGCTCGTGAAGGAGTATATAGATGTCTTCGCATGGAGCTACGAAGATATGCCCGGACTTGATCCACAGGTCGCTATGCACCGTCTGAACATCAAGACTGACGTCAAGCCAGTCAAGCAGCAACAACGTCGGTTTCGCCCGAACATTATGGAAGCTATTGAAGCCGAAGTTCACAAGCTCATTGCATGTGGCTTCATCCGGGAAGAACAACATCCTGATTGGGTAGCTAACATCGTCCCCGTCCTCAAAAAGAATGGGAAAATACGGATCTGCATCGACTACCGTGATCTCAATACGGCCTGTCCCAAAGACGAATTCCCACTGCCCATCACCGACGTCATGATCGACAACACATCTGGATTCGAAAGAATGTCTTTCATGGACGGCTTTTCAGGGTACAACCAGATTAAGATGTATCCCGACGACAAGAAGCATACTTCGTTCCGAACACCATTAGGGGTATACTGCTACACGGTAATGCCCTTCGGACTGAAGAACGCCGGAACAACCTATCAGCGGGCAATGAGTGTGATCTTCCGCGATCATCTCCGAAAAACGGTGGAATGCTATGTCGACGACATTGCCGTCAAAAGTCGCAACAAGAATGAACACCTTCACGACCTGAGAACGATCTTCGACATAATGCGGGCTCATCAACTGAAAATGAACCCAACAAAACCCTTTTTGGGAGTGTCAAGTGGCAAGTTCCTTGGGTTTATTGTCACATCAAAAGGGATTCATCTTGACCCAGACAAGGTCAAAGCCATTCAGAGCATGCATCCACCAAGGAATCTCAAAGAGCTCAGAGGCTTGCAAGGCAGGCTGGCCTATATTAGAAGATTCATCGCAAATCTCTCAGGCCGCTGTCAGCCGTTCACCCGGCTCATGAAAAAGGGTACTCCCTTCGTATGGGATCAAGCTTGTCAGGAAGCTTATGAAGACATCAAGAGGTACCTCACAAAGCCTCCAGTCTTAGTGGCCTCTACATCAGGGAAGCCATTCTTACTTTATGTAAAAGCTTTGGACTACTCCCTCGGTGCCCTCCTCGCTCAAAAGGACGACAATGGCCACGAGCAGGCCATTTATTATCTGAGCAGAACTCTCATAGGAGCGGAATCTCGCTACAACCCTATTGAGAAAGAGTGTTTAGCTCTCGTCTTCGCTTTTCGGAAGACACGGCATTATTTGGTCGGCCAGACCATACATGTCATCTCTAGAGTAAACCCATTGCGTCTTCTTATGACAAAGCCAGGATCATTGAATTCAAGATTGGCTAAGTGGGCACTTTTATTGTCTCAATACGACATGATCTTCACGCCTCAGAAGGCGGTTAAAGGCCAGGCCCTTGCAGAGTTCTTGGCTGCTCATCCAGTTCCGGAGCATTCAAAACTTCACGAAGATATCCCTGATGAAGTCTTCGAGTCTTATGCAACCTCAGAAGAGGAAGTGTGGCAGATATTCTTTGATGGAGCATCGCGAATGAGCCCTAAAGGCAAAATTATTGCCGGAGTGGGGGTTGTGTTTATCTCCCCACAGAATCATGTCCTGCCCAGAGCATTTTCTTTGACAGAATCGTGCTCCAACAATGTGGCAGAATATAATGCTCTGCTCATTGGTCTTCAGCTCGCCCATGGAATGGGGGTACGCTACCTCGAAGCTTATGGCGATTCAAAACTGATCATCAATCATGTTAAAGGCGAATACGAAGTCCGCCATGAGGACTTGGTGCCTTATTACCATACAGCCATCGAATTGGCTAACCTATTTGAAGGTTTCTACATCGGGCACGTGTCCCGATCTCAAAATACTAAGGCGGACGCCCTTACTGCCTTAGCAACAACTCTAGCCTTGCCAGCCGACACCGAGTATCACCTCACAGTCGCAACTCGACATCTTATATGCTCCAAGCACATGCTAAGAACTCGAGAAGTCTATAATGTCTCGACGAATCTTGAGCCGAGGGATTGGCGCTTTCCTCTCATTGACTATGCTTTGCACGGTCTGCTTCCAGACAATCCTAAAGAAGCGGCATCTATCAGACGAATGTCTCTCCGTTTCTACTACGATCCGACTCTGAAGACACTTTACCGTCGTTCATATGACGGTGTCCTCCTCCGTTGCCTTTCCAATTCAGAGGCACAGGAAGCGCTCCAAGAAGCGCATGATGGCACTTGCGGAGCTCATCAGCCAGGTCCAAAGCTTAAAGACAGGTTGCATAGGCTGGGATATTATTGGCCAACTATGATAGCCGACGCTATCCAATATGCACGAAAGTGTAAAGCATGTCAGATTCATGCGGACTTCATACACCAGCCTTCGGAGTTGCTCCACCCGACTGCTGCTTCATGGCCATTTGAAGCATGGGGAATAGACGTCGTAGGACCAATCAGTCCTTCTTCGACAAAAGGTCACCGTTTTATCCTAGCAATAACCGACTACTTCTCAAAATGGGCGGAGGCTATACCACTGGTTGAAGTCAAAACCTCCAATGTAGTTCACTTTATCAAGCACCACGTCATCCATCGATTTGGTGTCCCTAGGCGGATCATCCACGACAACGGTCCCCAATTTATAAGCCAAGTATTCTATCGGTTCTGCAATAAATACCGAATTCAGAATGTAGCTTCAACTGCCTATAATCCTGCTGCCAACGGCTTGGCGGAAGCATTCAACAAAACAATCATCAAGCTGCTCAAGAAATTCGTCTCCTCGAATAAGCGAGATTGGGACGAAAAGCTCAGTGAATGTCTTTGGGCCTACCGAACCACGGTGCGGACACCGACAGGCAATACGCCTTTTTCCCTGGTATATGGGTGCGAAGCAGTCCTCCCATTGGAAATCCAGATGCCATCGTTGCACGTAGCTCTGATTACTAAAATCACATCAGAGGACAATGATCGCCTACGCCTTCAAGAGCTCGAAGCTTTGGACGAAAAGCGACTACAAGCTCAGCAGCATATCGAGCTATATCAAGCTCGAATCTCAAAAGCCTTCAATAAGAAGGTCAAACAGAGAGTCTTCCAGAAAGGAGACCTGGTCTTAGCCGTCAGACGACCGATGATTATGACGCACAAGACCAAAGGCAAATTTCAGCCTAAATGGGAAGGACCGTTTGTAATAGAAACAGTCTATTCAAACGGAGCATACCGCCTCGCGACTGCAGAGGGCGACCTACTCATGATGCCGATCAATGGCAAGTTCTTAAAGAAATATTATCCTTAATCAAGGATCCTTCTCTTGATCAAGTTAACACTACACCTCTGATCAAGATCTCCGTGTCTGGAGCACACACAAAGAGAGCCTTTCTCTTCCTCCAAGTGAGGTCATACAGCCGAAAACCAACAGGAACCTGGCCGCGCACCGGTTATCCTAAAGGGGAGTCAAGGTTATGCAGACATTAACCTAATAATCCAATATCCTTTAACGATTAAGGATAGAGGAAAATGTTGGCCTATAAGCTCAACATAAGTCCTCGACAACTCATCATGCTGAGGGGAATAGCATGGCTAGCCTAACTCAAACGGTAGTTGGTAAAGGCATATCAAACCCGTTGACAGCTGGGGATTTGCTAAAAATCCTAAGGGACCAATTCCCATTTGATTCCCTCTCCAAAGTCACTTACCAATTCTCATCCATAGGATGGTAAGGCCACATATATTCTGCTGTTATGTTAACATTAAACCTATGACAGCAGTTCCCTCATCTCTCTCCGAGAGAATGAGACCTTCAAAGTCACTTACCAATTCTCATCCATAGAATGGTAAGACCACATATACATTTCGCTGTTACGTTAACATTAACCTATGACAGTGATTCCCTCGTTTCTTCCCGTGAAAACGAGACTTCTCCCAAATTCTACTACAAACTCGATACTTATTGACATTTACAAAAGATAAGTATCACCAACCTTGAGCTTGGTGACGTCTCATTCAGTTATGTCATTGCGACCTCTGAACCAGCAGACAGCTAAGTCTCAATTTCGAGCTTGTTGACATTTACAAAAGACAAGTCTCAACCCCAGCCCTGTTGACATTTACAAAAGACAGGTCTCGATACTTATTGACATTTACAAAAGATAAGTATCACCAACCTTGAGCTTGTGTCCTTGCAACCTCTGAACCAGCAGACAGCTGAGTCTCAAATCCGAGCCCTGTTAACATTTACAAAAGACAGGTCTCGATACTCGTCGACATTTACAAAAGACGGATATCACCAAATTTTGAAGCTTGGTGGCGTCTCATCCGGTTATGTCATTGCGACCTCTGAACCAGCATACAGCCGAGTCTCAACCCCGAGCCCTGTTGACATTTACAAAAGACAGGTCTCGATACTTATTGACATTTTAAAAGATAAGTATCACCAACCTTGAGCTTGGTGGCGTCTCAATTGGTTATGTCATTGCGACCTCTGAACTAGCAGACAGCTAAGTCTCAATTCCGAGCCCTGTTGACATTTACAAAAGACAGGTCTCGATACTTGTTGACATTTACAAAAGACGAGTATCACCCTCTCTGAAGCTTGGTGGCTTCTCAACCAGTTATGTCATCGCGACCTCTGAACTGGCAGATAGCCAAGTTTCACCAATTTTTGAAGCTTGGTTGCTTCTCAACCAGTCATGTCATTGCGACCTCTGAACTGGCAGATAGCCAAGTTTCATCTACTATTGAGCTTAGTAGCGTCCCAATCGGTTATGTCATTGCGACCTCTGAACCAGCGGACAGCTAAGTCTCAACTTTGAGCCTGTTGACACTTACAAAAGACAGGACTCACCGATGCTTGCTGACATTTACAAAAGGCAAGTATCTCCCCTTCAGCCCCGCAAAGGGCTAACCTCGAGATCGCTGACGTCTTAATCGGTTATGTCATTGCGACCTCTGAACCGACGGATAGCCACGTCTCAAAGATTACGTCCTCAAGCAAGAACAAGATGGAGATTCAACAGAAGCCAAAACAAAAGAAAGAATTTCCATTAATTCTAAAAGATGGAGACACATGGAGGCACGTATACAATGACCTACAAGCGTACACTGTATGATCTGAGCCGCTCTCCGAGGGCGTTTAGCCTCGTCTTCCTATCATCAACAGCCTGGGCAAGCGCTTGTGACCTCAGCTCAGCCTTATCAAAGTCCACCGCCTGAGCCAGACGAGCTTCAACTTCTGCCAAAGTTGCCCTCTGTGACAGCTCCTGCCGCGCAAGCTCCTCACTCTGAGCTTTGAGTTCTTTAAGCCGCGCAGTTTCCTCAAGACGCACCGGTATGGCCTTTGATAAGAGGAGATTTGCTTTCCTGATCATTTCCTCAGCCTTCGCAATCTTATCCTCAGCGCCAAGAAGAGCACTAGTAGAGGCGTCAATTGCACTTCCAACCTCCGCTTGCCTTGTTTCCAAGGATTTCAAATCAGAAGAGACGGCCTTAGCAGCCTCTTGAGCAGCAAGCCGGGCCTCGCGCTTTCGGGCAACAAGACAGGCGAGCCGCTCATCAGCTAAGGACGCCAGGTCTGAGCGATAGAGACGGGCCACTCCTCTACAGCCTTCTCGAGTTCATCCATCAGGAGTTCTAAAGCAGCAGCCTGATGATACCCCTCAAAGTCCCGAATGCTCTCAATGTCACGGGAGAGGACCACCTTCAGCTTTGAGAACGGTATAGGCGAGCCCTTCAAAACTAGGTCGATAGTTCGCTCCAAGCTTCTATAAAAGCTATCGACCAGGTCACCTATGTAATCATTCTCGGGCTCAGCCATTTCTGGCAGGGAGGCAACCTCGGAATAGTCCACCAGCCTGGTCGACGCCGTCGCAGAAGAAGCAGCGGAAACACTGACAGTAGCAGGGCTAGCCGAAGGCGATCTCGGCGGAGTCCTCATCGAAACCAGCACGCCAGCCACCGCGGAGGTAGGACTGGCAACCACCTCTTGAGCAGCAGGCTCAACCACCAGGGTTGGAGAAGTAGGGCTCGCAATCACCCTCAATGCCGCACTCGGCAAAACAGTCCGCACCTCACTCGTTGATGTGATTGGGAGTGAGGATACCTCCGCACTACCGCCCATTCAACCTCTGGTCCTTCAGCTGATTTGGGCCGATAAGAAGGCAGGTCGCCGTACAGCGCGTCTAACACAGCAGCATCCGCTGTGGCCGAGGTGCTCATGTCACCTCTCGATCCCTCAGGAAGATCTACCGGCTCCCTTGAAGCTGATGCGTCTTGAGGCCGAACACCTGTAACAAGACTGCGGTTAGTCGGGACACTACATACAGAAAAAGCCAAGAGGTACGACAATACCAAAGGATGATGTTGCCTCGAACATCTCGTCGGCCGCACCAGTCTCCAAAGGCTCCATCGAAAATTTTTGGCAGAATCAACACGAATAGCCGGCTCGTTTTCACTTGCCGAGTATCCTGTGGACCACCCTATAGAGCTCGATGTCTCAGGACTCCCTTTAGAAGTCCCAACGCCTGAAGGACCAACATCAGCCGCGCCACTCCCAGACTCTTCCGAGTGAGCAGGGGAACCGGCTGTAGCCCCATAAGTGAATAGGGGATCATAATGTTCCCCTTGCTCTCCAGCCGTCTCGGCTCCTGCAACAAGAAGCAAAGGATGAGTTATTCGAAACGCCGCCCAAAGCGCCTTCCCGAGAAGCGCTGCTTCGATTCCGCTAAGGGTTAACTTCGTCCGGGCTTAAAGTGCGGATTTCGCACAATCCTTCAAGGACATTCACCGAGAGGCTTACCTTAGCCCTCTAAAAAGGCGCTGACATGCCAGTCTCGCGAAGATCACTCAAAGAAAGGACTATGTCCTTAACTCCGCATACGGTTTAGCCCCGCTATGGCCAAACCTTCAAAGAAAGCAAGCGAAGATCAGATGATTAGAAGATGAACTTTCATTGATTTAAAAAAGAAGGGTACATTGATATTACATCGAAGTTGTGTTTCATACAACACACCCAGTTGCTCGACAGGGTAATTTGTGCAAAAAAGCATACAAGTGGTTTTACCCGCTTCTAAGTCAAACCGACTGGACAAAGGAGGCCTTCCTCCTGCACAAGGCTGTAATCAGTGGTGCCGCAAGGACACGGTCATTATTCTCCACAAAAATGGCAGGTCTTGCCAGGCCATTTTTGTTGAAGCCTGGCAATAGAACCTATCGCCGCCAACACGATAGATCACGTATAATGGGAATCGACAGTGGTACCAGTGATCTAACGGGTGTGATGTCCGCCTTTCCAAAGTGGATCGCCCCCAAAGGCCACCAAAGTTGAAAGTTGGCAATGATGCCGGCAAACCCACAGGCAGCGCCTACTATCTTGAAGCGGATCATCTCCGACGAAGCGGCTACCAGCTTCACCTCAGAACGAATCATCTCGGATAAGAGGCTGCCAGCAGCCTCTGGGACATGCACCCGCTGCCCCAAATTGTTCCCCTGCTTAAAAGTAAAGCTTCAACCGGGGAAGCATAAGGCAATTTTATGGTTCCTTCCATCAAGTCACAAGATTGGCGAGCATTGCCCACTGCAAGGCAAATCAGAACAGATTAGCAGTTAAGCACAGAAAAAACTGCAATTCAGAATCCTTTGGGTCAAAGCAATCCAATTTCAGTAAAAGCAGAGGACAAGCCTCACCTGCACAGCACTGATGGGCTGGCTCAGCAAACGCCAAGTCCAAGCCTCGCCTATATGGCTAGCCAGACTGACCCCGTGGGATAGTCTTAACTCCACCTATATGGCAAGACTGGCTCAACTATTGAAGAGACCAAGTCCCAAGTTTTGCCTGGGCAGCGGACTTAACATGCAGTGATCTTTCTGGGAAGCTATGTCAAAATCCTTCTCTACAGATCAGTCAATTGCAAGATGAAGAGTAAGGGAAACTAATCCCTGAAGCAGCTGTTTAAGCTAAATTAAGGGAGATAAATTCTCTAAAATCAGTGAAGTCATTGAATGATCAAGACTTACTGGTCCTTGGCCAGATAATGACCAGAGTGGGCATTCCCACTAGTTCAGAGATCTGAGTATCTCTTTCAAACCAAGAGAAGAGAAGAGAGGCAAAGCACTTCTCTTCAGAGGACCTCAAGTGTCCTATTTATAGGCCCCATGGCCTGAGCGCTGCCGCCTCAAGAGTGGAAGCACGAGCGCATTTAAGGCATTTATCACGCCTTGAGAAAAGGGACGGTCTCCCTTGGAACCGTGCAAAGGGAGAAACGTCTCCCTCATAAAGGCACTTATTGCGCCTTGAAGAAAGGGAATATCCTCCCTCGGAAACGTGCAAATCGGAGAATATCTCCCTCGATCAGCACGAAGAAAGGAGTAATCCTCCTCGTAACTAGCCCACGGCAGTTGTGTAAGATCACCTAGAGGGGGGGTGAATAGGTGATGGCTAATCTAATGGTCACTTATGAACAAATAATGCGGAATTAAAACTAAGTAGACCAAATTAAACTTCTTTTAATTAAACACTTATGTATAACACAAGAGTGTTGCCGAATTCCCCTTGCGAGGCTCTGGACAAGCTCCTCTAGATTCCCCTTGAATGGGTTGAGGTGCCGCGTTGGCTCTCTTGGTTGAATACTAGTGTTAACAACAATCCCAAGCAAGTATGTATATCAATTATGAGCACAAGGGAATATATCATGCATATATAAGATGAACACAATAAATTGAATGCAAGATATAAAATAGAGACAAAGAGAGAGAGAGGGAAGAGTAAGCAATCGCAAACACAAAGGGTTTGTTTCGAGGTTCGAGCACACTTGCTCTACATCCCCGCCTTCGACACACGAAGGGTTTCCACTATGCAAGATCCCAATGGATCTCTCCTCGGTGCCGTACACCTACAAACCCTCGGACTCCCAAGTCCCGTACACACGCAAGCCCCCTAAGCTTGCCGAGGCCGCACCTCGAACCACCAAGAGTTCACAACCGAACTCCAACCACAACGAGCACACTTGCCCGCTTCCTCAAAGTACAAAGAAAGGATCTCTTTGATGATCACAACACTTGATCACCTAAAGAGCACTCTCACTACAACACACCTATAGGAATATCTAGCAATGGAAAGCTCAAGTGTGGTGTGAGAAAAGCAAGGAAAGACTATGGTGAAAAACTCAAAGAATCACTTAACACTCTCTTGATAAAAACTCTTCCTTTGATTGGAAGTATTTGCACTAAAATCTTGTAGAGAAACTCTTCTAAAAGTATCAGAAAAACTGCTCAAGAAGTCTCAAAAATCTTAACCTCAAAACAATAGACAAAACCCCCTTTTATAGGCTCCCAGAAAATAGAGCGTTGGGGCTGTGTCAGTGCTGTCGGTCGACCGCCGGTCGACCGGCCAACGGTCATTTTTCTGACCGTTGCAGCCACCGGTCGACCGGCTCGGTCGACCGATAACCTGGAATGAACTGTCGGTCGACCTATCGGTCGACTGGACATTTCCAGAGAGCAAACTCTCTTGGTCGGTCGACCGACCCGGTCGACCGGCCACTGTGCTGACAACGTGCACAGGGCTGTGCACATCGGTCGACCGGTCCGGTCGACCGACATGGCCTGTCAGCCAGTCTCCAGGTCTGAAAACAGGATTTAAAATCTTTTTATAAAATCCTAAAAATACATAGAAATTCTACAAAAATAGTTTTACCAATATACTTGAAAGAACAAACATGCTTGCACAAAATCAAGACATGTTATATATGTTTTGGTCTATTTTTGTAACTTGGAAATATTAGCTCAATAACTAAAATGTATTTTTTCAAACATGTTTTTTCCAAACTTGTTTTTCTAAATCTTCATCAAATACAAAAACAAGATATTTGAGTTCATTTTAAAGCATAGTGTGTATGGATATGATCCACTACACAATCAATAAGAAATATCTATGTTTTGACATAAAGCACTAATCATGATTTTGGTTAAAGATATGAACTATGAAATACCAAAATCTAAGATAAATATTTTTCTAAATAAAAATTCTTTTCTAAAATGAAATCTTTATGAAAGCATTTAAATCAAGAGTTCTATCAAGAGTGTGTGTGTGTGATATAACTTGAGCAATCCACCAACTATCTATCCTTTACATTTTTACTAAACAAAAATACAAATTCTATACCTAGACCCAAGTCTTCAACTTCTTGAAGTCTTCCCTTGAAGGCTTCTCATCTTCTTGACTTGGTCCAAGCTTGATCCAAAGACTCCTTGGATCACCACATGCAAGCTCCAAATCTTGTTCTTTTATCCTTTGTTGAGCTATGCATCTACTAAGATCTTGATCATGAATCTGTCACTAATTAAACACAAGATCATTAGTAACTATAACTACATGAGTTGATCATCATCAAAACTAGGGTGAAGGGCCTTTGGACCAACAATCTCCCCTTTTTGATGATGACAAAACTCATGGAGTTATATATGCATGGATTAAAGTAAAGCTTCAAAGAAGCTCCCCTTAACTCATGCATACCAAATAAATAATAGATATGTCAATAAAAGCACATGACATGTATGCAATGTAGGAGATGCAATCATATAAATCAAATCATAAATCAAATCTTTTGCTCCTAATTGCAAGACAACATATATGCATAAATACAAATCTTACTCCCCCTTAAGCAAGGACCAAATACTTCTCCCCTTAAGTAAGGAAATACTTCTCCCCCTTAAGTAAGGAAATCATGAAATCATGCATATAAAATCACAAATTCTTCTCCCCCTTTTTGTCAATCATCAACAAAGGGTTCAAAGAAAAATACATCAAACAAATTTTTCTCCCCCTTTTTGTTAAAAACAAAGAGATCAAGGAGGGGTAAATACAAATCAATCAATAAAATTTATATGCGATATAAATTCATGAAGAGGAAGACGTTAAGTTAGCTTCCCGACACATATACATTACATGAAAGAGGGATGACAAGCCCTAATTCACATAACGTATAATATGTCATGCATAAGAGGAGATGTGAAGCTCCCCCTACACACGTATATCATGAAAAGAAGAGTTGTCAAGGTCCTCAAATTATAATATACTCAACATGAATCTACATATGGAAGAGATGTTAAGCTCTCCTTGCATATAGACAATACAAATCAAAAATTTTGAATTTTTCTTTATCAAAACAAAATTTAACTTTTTCTTAGTAACAACAAATTTTGAGATATCAATTGTAAAATAATCAAATTTTGAATTTTTGATACCAATTTCAAAACATAATGCATAAGCTTATTATGAAATACCAATTTGAAATCTAATTAAGCTTAGCATCAACAATCTTTGTGCTTTAAAGGGAATACCACTTGTAAAATAAGCACAAATAGATAACATATATGTATGACAAGAATACCAATAGAAATTGATATAATTTGAAGGCATTCATACATACAATCAAAATATGGATATACACAACATGAAGTCATATTGATACCAATTGCAAATAACCAATGATACCAATTGAAAAGTAAGCATAAGTGTATACATCATATAATCTACCATATGAAGAATTCGAACTAGTTAAATGAACTTGTTTTAAGAACTAGTACGAGATCCTTCCATCAAGGAATAAGTTAAAAAGTTTTTCATGAAAGATCAATGAAACACAAGGCACTAAAACACTCTAATCCATAAAGTCCATTTAATGTTTCAAGAGATGTGAGTGTACTAATGTTATGTGAAGCATGGCATCATGAAAATTACAATAAAACTCAATATTCCTTTAAATTTTGAATTATCATAACTTTTAAAACCTTGAAATCATAAAAAAAATTTTTATTAAAAAAATGTTTCATAATATATGTATGTTTTTGTCAATACAAGAAGCATACATACATATCTCTAACACAATTGAGTCCATATATATAGATTTGCATGAAAGGCAAATGACTCAAGAGGTATCCATGTATATCTTAATGTTTTGGCAAAAATAACCATATACATGAAATGAAATCACATGATCAAAACATAAATCCAAATGGGAATACAAGTTTAAGAATGTAATGATCATCAACACAAGGCTATACTAGTACATCTAATAGGCACAAATAAGCATTCAACCAATCATATATAGATTTATTTGTGGTCCATAAGGTGTACAAGTATAAATCCAAGTGTTGACAAATACTAACATCTAAACTAATATTCAATACAATGTAGCATCAAAAATTTTGAAATCACAAAAGAATTTATCCATAAAAATAGAATCATGTGCAATACTTGAAGAATAGATAACTAGTTTAAATGGATTTTTGACAAACTAGTTAAAGATCCTTAAAAAAAAATATAAGATCATATGTATTTCATGAATACTACTAAATACATAAAAGTTCAAGCACTCATATTCCATAAAGCTCCAAATTATATGTTTTCTTAAAGATGAGTGTTCAAAGGTTATGTAAATAGTATCTTCATGAAATAGTCATTGAAGCCCAAAACGATCATAAGTCAAATTTTTAACAACAAATCATGAAAAATCATTTTTCACTAAAATCAACAATTTTCATGGTATATGTATGGTTTATACAAATCTAACAATATGCATACATATCCCAAAATAAAAGAGTCTATAAATGTTTGCATGAAGGCAAGGGACTCACGGGTATACATGTATATTTATTAGATTTGAATTAAGCATGCATATACATGAAGTAAATCACAAAAATTGGCAAAACATGTATAAAAGAGAATCATCAAAACTAGTCTTATACATATGCATAAAGTGGATACAAATGAGCATGAAGTTCAATCATATATATGAGTCAATTGTATTTCACTATACATTTATGTATGAATACAAGTTTTGAAATATTCTACATCTAAGCATGTAAATACCACATGAAGCACATGAAAAATCTTAAAACAAAATCATGAACATGCTATGAATATGACATAAGTAAATAGCATGAACATAAAAGTAGGAGTTTAGAGGTTGTTACCAACTCCAAAGCTCCAAGTATGGTGGTCTTTTCCACCAAAATTCCTTGATAGCAATGCATCCAAAAGTTTGTCCATCATGTTCATTGCATTCGCTACCAAGGCACCAATCCTCTCACGTTTTGTGAGAGCCTCCACCTACATCAAAATCAAAAGGTGGGGGTTTTGGTACCCATGTTTTCTTGGGTCCTTTGGGGTTAGCATTGTTGTAAGGAACCCAAAATCTATTATACTTAGCAAAATATAAATATGGTTTCTTATCAAAATAATATCTTGCTAGATGGCCTTTGCGGCCACAATGTGTACATATGTACACCTTAGCATGATGCTTATGAGTGTGATTGTGATCGTGATGTGCACTATAAGCATGAGCATGATGTGTATGAGCATGAGCATGGGGAACTTGTTTCTTTTGAAACAAGGATTCCAACTTAGAATGATTAAATGCACATGTGCTCAAATTTGAGCTCAAATTATTTATCTTATTTTTCAAGTTCTTAATCTCATTAGTAGTGGCATGAAAAGCATGATGAGATGAAGAATCATTTTTCTTTTTCTTTTGAGAAACATTATCTTTTTCTTTTTCAACAAATTTTCTTTTTAAAGATTTGTTTTCTTGCAAAATACTTTCTTTTTGTTTTTCTACCATAGCAATCTTATCCTTCAAAGACATATTCCCTTCACATAAATCATTCAATTTAGACATAAGGGAAACATTCTCATTTTTCAAATTCTCATTTTCTTTTTCTAAACATGCAAGTTTATTTCTAAGAGAATCATTTTCTACATGCATGCAATCAAATTTCTTTTTCAAAATATTGTTGTCTTTTTCTAAGCATGCAATGTTATCTCTAAAAGAGTCTTGTTCTATATGCATGCAAGCAATGTCCTTTTTCAATTTTTATTTTCTTTCTTTATCATGTCATATTTTTCAATAATCATATGGCAAAATGAAGTAAGCTCATCATATGACATGTCCTCATCCTCGGATTCGGAAGTTACCTCAAGGGGGTCATCCCCTTGGACCATGTAGCACTTGTTGGAGGTGTCGCTTCCAACATCCGAATCGCTCCCGGCATAATATTGTTCATTTTCGCCAAGGGAGATCAAGGTATTCCACACTACAAAAGCCATATCAATGTTAGCAACCCTAAATAAGTAATCATCATCTAGGGTACTCTTTAAAGCATTAAGGGCTTTTGTATTAGCCTCTATATTCTTACCATCTATACAATAAGCATTATTAGTAGTGGCAAGATATACATTATAACCTAGGGCTTTGAGGAATAATGACATCTTAACTTTCCAAATGTGGATGTTAAGAATGTCAAAGGTGGGTGGTGACATAAAGTCCATGGTGTGTGTACAAAATATTGTGATTAGCCCAAATGTAGGATCTTTAACTCTTAGGTTGTTAGACCCTTATCAAGAGCACTAGCTCTGATACCAATTGTAAGATCACCTAGAGGGGGGGTGAATAGGTGATGGCTAATCTAATGGTCACTTATGAACAAATAATGCGGAATTAAACTAAGTAGACCAAATTAAACTTCTTTTAATTAAACACTTATGTATAACACAAGAGTGTTGCCGAATTCCCCTTGCGAGGCTCTGGACAAGCTCCTCTAGATTCCCCTTGAATGGGTTGAGGTGCCGCGTTGGCTCTCTTGGTTGAATACTAGTGTTAACAACAATCCCAAGTAAGTATGTATATCAATTATGAGCACAAGGGAATATATCATGCATATATAAGATGAACACAATAAATTGAATGCAAGATATAAAATAGAGACAAAGAGAGAGAGAGGGAAGAGTAAGCAATCGCAAACACAAAGGGTTTGTTTCGAGGTTCGAGCACACTTGCTCTACATCCCCGCCTTCGACACACGAAGGGTTTCCACTATGCAAGATCCCAATGGATCTCTCCTCGGTGCCGTACACCTACAAACCCTCGGACTCCCAAGTCCCGTACACACGCAAGCCCCCTAAGCTTGCCGAGGCCGCACCTCGAACCACCAAGAGTTCACAACCGAACTCCAACCACAACGAGCACACTTGCCCGCTTCCTCAAAGTACAAAGAAAGGATCTCTTTGATGATCACAACACTTGATCACCTAAAGAGCACTCTCACTACAACACACCTATAGGAATATCTAGCAATGGAAAGCTCAAGTGTGGTGTGAGAAAAGCAAGGAAAGACTATGGTGAAAAACTCAAAGAATCACTTAACACTCTCTTGATAAAACTCTTCCTTTTGATTGGAAGTATTTGCACTAAAATCTTGTAGAGAAACTCTTCTAAAAGTATCAGAAAAACTGCTCAAGAAGTCTCAAAAATCTTAACCTCAAAACAATAGACAAAACCCCCTTTTATAGCTCCCAGAAAATAGAGCCGTTGGGGCTGTGTCAGTGCTGTCGGTCGACCGCGGTCGACCGGCCAACGGTCATTTTTCTGACCGTTGCAGCCACCGGTCGACCGGCTCGGTCGACCGATAACCTGGAATGAACTGTCGGTCGACCTATCGGTCGACTGGACATTTCCAGAGAGCAAACTCTCTTGGTCGGTCGACCGACCCGGTCGACCGGCCACTGTGCTGACAACGTGCACAGGGCTGTGCACATCGGTCGACGGTCCGGTCGACCGACATGGCCTGTCAGCCAGTCTCCAGGTCTGAAAAAGGATTTAAAATCTTTTTATAAAATCCTAAAAATACATAGAAATTCTACAAAAATAGTTTTTACCAATATACTTGAAAGAACAAACATGCTTGCACAAAATCAAGACATGTTATATATGTTTTGGTCTATTTTTGTAACTTGGAAATATTAGCTCAATTACTAAAATGTATTTTTCCAAAACATGTTTTCCAAACTTGTTTTTCTAAATCTTCATCAAATACAAAAACAAGATATTTGAGTTCATTTTAAAGCATAGTGTGTATGGATATGATCCACTACACAATCAATAAGAATATCTATGTTTTTGACATAAAGCACTAATCATGATTTTGGTTTAAAGATATGAACTATGAAATACCAAAATCTAAGATAAATATTTTTCTAAATAAAAATTCTTTTCTAAAATGAAATCTTTATGAAAGCAATTTAAATCAAGAGTTCTATCAAGAGTGTGTGTGTGTGATATAACTTGAGCAATCCACCAACTATCTATCCTTTACATTTTTACTAAAACAAAAATACAAATTCTATACCTAGACCCAAGTCTTCAACTTCTTGAAGTCTTCCCTTGAAGGCTTCTCATCTTCTTGACTTGGTCCAAGCTTGATCCAAAGACTCCTTGGATCACCACATGCAAGCTCCAAATCTTGTTCTTTTATCCTTTGTTGAGCTATGCATCTACTAAGATCTTGATCATGAATCTGTCACTAATTAAACACAAGATCATTAGTAACTATAACTACATGAGTTGATCATCATCAAAACTAGGGTGAAGGGCCTTTGGGCCAACAAGTTGATCTCGGGAAAGCGACATGCCCTCCCAAGCGAACATGTCTTCAGAAGCCCAGATGCGGGGCTACTAGCTGCGAAGCTACCCAGTCTACATGATTCCTCGGCGAATCTACATCCCAAAGCAGGATTTAAAGCGAAGCTAAACTCAACCATCATGGCGACGTTCATACTCCACACACCACCAATCAAAGCAGTTCAAAGTATTTCGAAGTCTGAGCCATTGCAGACTTCTGAAAACTTTGAAGGGGGTCTTGTTGACACTTAAAAAAGACAAGATTCTTATTGGTCCGAAAAAAGTCTAAACTTGTTGACATTTACAAAAGACAAGTGACAGACGAGCTGAAGACCAGTTTTCACCCATCTCCGAGGGACAAGGAAGCAACTTGGACTCCACTGATCCAGCAAGCAGACAGTGAACCCGGATTGTTTCTAAACAGACCTCAGTAGGTCTAAGATGCTAGCACTTAGCATCGCATGAGCCCAAAGGGATAGCCTCGCTTGAGAGGCTAATATCACCCGACTTCGCCTTGAAGCCATTCAAAGCCTCGCCAGGAAGCTAACTCGCAAATTTCGCCATGGAGGACTTCCAGCTCCGCCAAGGGTTTCTTTCAGACTTCGCCAGAAGCCGTCTCTAGCTCCGCTATGAGCTCAATGCGGACAACGCCGCTAAGAATCTACTGTGGTCAACCTTTGACCAATCAAATCTCCGGATGAGATCGGATCCAATCAGATCAAATCTAATTAAGATCAAATCAGAGATCAAATTTGGCAGTTGATTGCCACAATCTCTTGACTCTTCTAAAACGAGTAAGAGGATTAGGGGAAATCCTCCAATGATATGGAAAGGATCGAGAAGGTCAACCGACCTGCCAATTCTAGCTTCGCAGAAGCTGATCTTAGCCTCGCAGTAAGGCTACTTTCCAGATTTTAAACAGATTCGTTTCAATCTGTTTCCATATTTTCAAGGGACGATTATACCCTTGCTCTCCCTATAAATAGCCCGCCAGGGGTACAAGGAGAGGGAGAGACGAGGATCGATCGATCAAGACACAGAGGCATACAAGAGGACTCCACAAGCAGAGGCTTCTTCATAACGCACCGTGCGTTCTCGAATTCAGAGACCTTTTAGAGAAGTGCTTTCTCTATTCAGGGTGTTGATACCCTAACATCGTCCTTCTTCTCAAGGAATTTCCGGAACCAGGCGAGAAGGAATTCCTAATTGAAGGCGATTTTGAGAAGCAGCAAGAGGGTTCTACCAACCTTCTGTTCTCTGATTCCCCGAACCAGGCGAGAAGGGAATCTCATCGCTCGCATCGTCAAAGGGACAAAGTGGTCGCGCGCTGACCAGACTCCTATCGGCACACTTCTCCAGAATCTCTGAGGAGATCTACTTGTAATCTTTTTTTTTTTTAAGAATACTTGTAATTTAGCTCCTCAAACTCTTTTTTGTAAGTTTTTCCCCTTTGCAAACATAATGGAAAACAGCTTTGTGGAAGACTTGGCTGACTCTGTGGCGGGTTTTGGAGGAGTTACCGCCATTTCGTCATACTTTTTCAAATATGACTGACCCGAACGGGTTTCCGCCACAAGTTGGTTGGGTTCTGTGGCCAGAGCTAACGTTTCCTCTTCTGAATCAGTGAGTGAGGGAACATCAGTCTCTACTTCCCAAGAAGAGGCACATACCACATTACAGGATGAAGCTTTAGCTTTGCCTTTGGACTTCCTGCTGGTGACAGTGGTCTATTGCTGGCCATCCACAAGGTCGGGATGAACCCACATGACTTCTCCTTAAGGTGTGGAAACGGGTACCAGGCCCTTCTCTTGCTGTTGGTGAGGGTCTGTGTTGACCATTCTCAACTCTCCTCTTGGGACAGGGATCACTCCAGAGGGTGTTGGAGGTTGTCTTCCAAACTGGAGGAATGATGTCATATTGGCCGCCACCTTCTTCTGCTCTGGACGGAGTTTTAATACCTCCGCGTCAATCAGAGCCTGAAGGATGTCCTTAAAGACATAACAGCTCTTGGTAGGGTGTCCCAACATCCTGTGATACATGCAGTAGTTGGGATTGTCGGTTTTACCGACTTCTTCAGGGCGCCTACCTTCAAGAAGCTTCAGTCTGTTGCTCTTGTTGAGTAATTTGAAGAGCGAGTCGACATGTTCATCCTTGAAGGAATACTGCTTGCTGGCGCGTGGTTGGCTTGAAGAGCCACTTCCCTTAACCGGTTGAGGTTTGACGGGAGACTTGGTCCCTATCGCCAAGTTATCCTTCCTTTTTGCTTGGAGGGGTGTGTCTGGCGCACGCCTTGTTGTTCTCTCAGGTCGGAGTTTGTTTTCTTCTGCCCTAACTCGGGCGACAATTTCTTCAGCCTGTTCACCTTGTTGGATCAACTGCTTCCAGGTGCGGCTTTCGACAACTCCTATTTGGGCGAGGAGTGAGGTTTGTAGATTATGGCGGCATGTTTCCACCAGGGTGACCTGGGTCATACCACTTGGACATCAGAGTGCCACATTTCGAAATCTTTCTACGAAAGACTTGACGGACTCTCCCTTTCGCTGCTTGGTGGCCAAGAGAGTAAGCATGGTGACCTCCGAGTCATCTTCAAAGAAGCGCGTTAGGAAGAGCTTCTCCAAGGTGATAGTATCTCTAAGCACATGAATTTTAAACCTGCGTTGGTTGGACGTTAGGAATCCTTGAGAAACAAAAGAAAACATAAATCATGTCGGAAATTAGTTTCCTCCTTATGAATTACCAATTAAGGGAGGCCCATGAGAATTTTAGAATAAGTAGAGAGGCATGTTGCGCCAAGCTCAGAACTGAATACGCTCCTAATAATGAATGTTGATGTTTCATAAATTTTATATGTTTGTTTCTATTTAAGAGGTAACCCCAGGATCTGTCCTCGTAAATAATTGGAAAGAAGTTAAAAGCCTAAAAGATTTTGCTACTTGTGCCTAGTGGCAGCAAAGTGTATTGGGTTTTGAACGACGATACTTATTCTAGAATTTGGTAGGTTATGACTCGATACATTCTTGACGTAATAATTTTTGTTAAATTTCTAGTGTAGCCAGTGGAACGACATAGAACCATCCTATCAGATTTTATAAAATTCAGAGTCGTGGTGCTAGATCAAGTGATGCTCTGGATCCAATAGCACCAGATTAGAATTCTCTGAGCTCAGCATAAAACAATATTCTCATGAAAGAACTCTTATCCTTATATTATATTATTTCAAGTTCAGGTAGGTATATGGTTGGGCATATCTGCATCATTAAATAAGTACTGTTGCATTCGCTCAGACACTTGGAAAATCTGACATGTTTAGAAGTATTGATACATTTGGGTATGTCGAGCACATTCTGATGAGATGAATTATAGATCCAATCATTTGGTAGGACTAACACAAATCCTAATGGCAAAGGGAAAAGGAAGGCAACTGGAGGAATTACTCGACTCATCTCTCTTTCCGCATATGAGTTAGAAGCGAGGTTCAAGAGGTTCAGGATAACTAAGGATTATGGCAGATGGCAAGTGCTATAATTTTCAATAATAAGAAATAAGTTTTAATAACACATATTGTTACTAATTAATAACACTATCCAGTGTTGCAGGTTTACAACTCACAGTCCCGAGCTAATAGGACTGTGGTTTTCAACTCTATGATTGCGGGATAGAATTAGGCTGAAAATTTTATTGACAATATTCACAAGTTGGGAGTACTGTGATAGAAGGGTATAAAGGAGGAGATTGTAACCAATTTTCATATTACTTGTCTATAAGAAATAACATGGTACTCACGTCACACCAGGCATTGATGTTTTAGACTTTGAGCTGCTTGGAGGCAAATTCCGATTACGGTTAGAACAATGTATTATTTATATAAAGTGTCTCAGTATCTTTATTTCAATAGCCCAGTGCACGTAGATTATCAAAGTAAATCATAGTGGTGAGATATTCTTCAAAAATCAACCTCTGGGCAATAGGTTCTTAAGTTTAGGAGATTTAGTTATCTAAATAGTATATGCGAAGATCTTGATTCATAAACTCATCATATATAGGTAATAAGGCTGCAGGAGTCCTTTCAAGCTTTATTTTAACAGCACTTCATTGATTACCCTGACTATGAACAATAGCTAATTACTTTCTCAATAGGAAGAAAGATCTAATATTGATAGTTAATTATAAACTGATGCAACGGAAGACTACGAAGAAATATAGAGCGGATACCACATGGCTGTGAGCTAAGAAAACTGTATCTTTTCATATTGTCTCATAAAGATGTAAATTTGGGCTTGAGCAAATTAAATAATTGATGTTGGTGTCCATAGAGGATACTTCGCTTTAAATTGTGAGATTGAAAATCAATAGTTACGGAGGTGGCAATTATGAAAATCATCAGAGCTGAAACTGTTAATTACGGAGTCGGGAATCAAGGTTGGTAATGTCTAATAATATTGGTAGTCATTAATTGATTAACTAGCCGAATAATTATGGTATTAGGAGTTCTGACGGAACCATACTGAACATTGAGCGTTAAGAAACTAGTGATGTTAGACGTATGAATGAAAGCTCGGGTGCGTTGATGTGAATAGAAATCCAACATTATTACGGATACACGAGTGTAAATTATTATAAGAGTTTCTCATAATAGATAACTTGTTGATATTGCTTATTCTTCATATGGTTATTGATACACTGTGCATCCACATCTAAGTGATGATTGTTTACAACCATGATGTACGTTGAATATATATGAAATTGATGGGGATGCCACATGAACATAACTAGAAAGTTGTATACCTATGTGACAATTATCTTTACCCTCAAGCAACAATTTAGTATTTGTCTTGTCGATGAATTGATCTCCATGACGTGTATGCATTGTAAAATTTACGATCATGATTGTATGCTACATAATTGAATGTTGATGTGCTAGTAGCACAACTCAAGAGGCTAATACTTAACAAAGTAAATGAGAAGCTGACTCATTAAATTGAGATGAATAGATCACTACAGTATTAACTTGTAACTCATATATATGTATATACACATATGGTGTGTCATATATGGATGTTAATGGACATAAGTGTCAAGCTAAAAGGTAAACTACACTAAAGGGGTTGGTGCTCGTATTATGACGAAATTATTATTTGTGCTTATGAATGTGTGCGTGTATATGTTTGTTACATCTTTTACATTGGAGGAAGGGGCCGGGCAGGAGCCGGTAGGAGGGGGAAAGACGGTGAGATTGTATATATATATATATATATTGGAGGAACGGGCCGGGCGGGAACCGGTAGGAGGGGGAAGACGGTGTTATTGTTGTATATACATACAAATATATATATATATATATATATATATATATATATAATATATATATATATATATATATATATATATATATATATATATATATATATATATATTATATATATATATATATATATATAGGAGGAAGGGGCCGGGCGGGAGCCGGTAGGAGGGAGAAGACGGGGATTCTCACACTTCATTGTGGTTGTATATGCATGTGTATCATGTGTGTTGTGCATGTCTCTAAGTATGATATGCGAATATCGTGAAGTGTAGTATGATTATGTGTGATCGCATTATCCATATAGATAAATTATACTTAGATGATATGGG
This sequence comes from Agave tequilana, assembly GCA_038442645.1. Classification (NCBI taxonomy): domain Eukaryota; kingdom Viridiplantae; phylum Streptophyta; class Magnoliopsida; order Asparagales; family Asparagaceae; genus Agave; species Agave tequilana. The sequence continues at coordinate 80,482 of JAVJIF010014198.1, forward strand.
GTGATATTGTGATATTGTATTACCAAGACATATACTTACCCCCCATGAAACTTCGATTTTGATTGGTTGTACCTAATGTATGAGATATGACTTATGCGATGATATGTGTTAAAAGTACTTAAAACAGAACCATGCATAAGTTATAATAACTGAGAGAGTATCTTACTGAATTCCTAGACCAAGTAATCTGCAGCAGAAAATTAAAGAAAGTTAAAGAGAATCGATTATAGAGAAGTCAGACCGTCACATAGAGTATATGGATCGTTGTGTTAATCATTCATTATAAGATATTGCTCTCTCCTCGTTTCATTTGTCCATCTGTACTTGCAAAAATTGTTGAAGAAAGAAACACGCCCCTTAATTGTATTTTCCTTCCTTGATTCACTTTGATCTCTCTCACTGAGCTGTCGAGCTCACTCCCTCCCAGTTTTATGTTTCAGGTCGCTGTATGGCAGAAGACCAGCTTCAGATTTAGGCGTTTGTTGAGAAGTTTATTATTAATGATTGTATTGGATTGTAATTTAGTTCCTGTTGGAAATCCTACTTGATGTATACTGATACCTTATGTACGTTATGAGAGATGGATTTGTATGAAGTAAGTTAGATTGTAATTATGGTGATGTGTTAGAGTTATACTTAGATCTGTTTATATTGTGGATGACGAGAGGAGTACTCTCGGGCATAGGTTTCTTTTGTTTCATATAAGTAGGCGATGTCAAGCCGAAATTATTATTTGGAGAATTAACAGGCCGTGGTGAGCCGAGGTATTATTATTATGATTGCTTGGGCGATTGTTAACTTTGACTTACATGTTTGAACTGAGAATAAGTGGTCTGTTGTTGGTCAAAATTACTGTAAATTGAAATGTATATTTGGGCATGTTAGCATTTACAAAGGAAGTGCTGCCGAAAATTTTAAGAGTTTGGAAATGATTACGATAATCTATCAGCCTAAAAGAATATTTTGTTATTTGGAATTTAGAAAATCTGGGACCGTTACAGTTGGTATCAGAGCCTAGGATGTAGGATAAGGATTTAATCTAGAATAATTATTGTGGGGAGAGGACTAGTTGCTAGGACTGATTGCTATGATTGATATACATGTATGCACTTGTATGTGTTGGCCCAAAGGCCTTCCACCCTAGTTTTGATGATGATTAACTCATGTAGTTATGTTTACTAATAATCTTGTGTTGTTTAAGTTTCAGATCATTAACCAAGATATTAGTTGGTGATTAGCTTCAACAAGGTGTTTGGAAGCTTTCACAAGTGATTCCAGGGCCAAAGCTTCAAGATCACACATTGCCTAACCCATGGATGGAGTTTTGGAGCAAGTCTTCTTGATGTCACGAAGACTTAGGTATCCATAGTTTAGATAGTGTGTTTTAGATCCATTTGTAAAGTTTAGTATAGTTGATATGCTCAAGTGCACATACACACACATTTCATGATTTGGATTTTGATTTTCATGAATAATAGATCAAAACAAGTTTACTTTATTCTTATGTATATTAGATATGTTCTAGATATACATACATGCTTTAAAGTTGCTAGACAAACTTATTTTGACTATCCTATTCATGTTTGGAAAAATCAAGTTTGATAAAAAATACAAGCTTTGGTTTTTGATAAAATTGGCAAGACACAAAAATGAATTGAATATGTTGATACATGTCTTGAAACTTTTATCACTTGTTTGAGTTTTGATATAAAATGATAAAAAATATTTTGGTGATTTTTAGAAGTATAAAAGATTTTTATAAAATTTTTTCCAAGTTTTCTTACTCAGTTTTCAGGTCCAGGACTCAACCAGTTGACTAAGCCAGGTTATTAGTCGACTTGGCTGAAGTCCGGTCGACCGGACATGCACAGATCTGTGCACGTTTGGAGTCCCTGAGACGGTCGACCGGGCCGGTCGACCGGGTCTGAGAGCTCTGCTCTCTGGTTTTCTGGGTCGACCGGGCCGGTCGACCGCAGTTGCCCAACGGTCATATTTTTGACCGTTGGCGGTTGACCGGGCCGGTCGACCGCTGCCTGTCAGAGCTGCCAGCTCAGCTCTAACGGCTAGTTTCTGTTTTGGCCTATATAAACCCCATCTCTTTGGGATTTTGGCCAAGGTTTTTAAGGAGAAAAATTTCTGTGTTTCTCTAGTGTTTAAACAAGTTTTTAAAAGAGTTTAAGTGCCAAAAAGATTTAATCTTTATTGTTTTAGGTTTTTGGAAAAATCAAAGAAAAGAGTATTTTGGGAGATTTGTCTTGGTTTTCATTCTATATCTTTTGCAAGAATTTTTCCAAGTGTTTTTCTTTGTTGCTTATTTTCCAAACACCTAGTTTCCACACTTGAGCTATCTTCTATCCTAATCTATTAGGATCATTTGTTTTGTGGAAAAGAGAAAAGGAAAGAGAGATTGTTTGTGGTCTTTTAGAACCACTTGTTGTACACCCTTATTCTTGTTATATCCCTCTTAGGTAGAGGTGATCGGGTGATTGGTTTGCTCCCTCTTTGGTAGAGGTGGAGTTTGGTTTGTATCCCTCAAGTGTGAGGTGATTGAGTTTGGTTGTAAACCTCTTCGGTAGAGGTGGTTGTTGTTGGTTGTTGGCCTCGGTGGAGGTTGTTTGAGAGAGGAGTTTGGTACTCCTAGAGTTGTAACAAATCCTCTTCGATAGAGGTTCCCTCGGTGGGAGATAGTGGATTGGAATTCCTACACGGTGGTGTAGGCGGGGATGTAGAGCAAGGTGCTCGAACCTCGAAACATATCTTGGTCTTTGCGTTTGATCCATTGTCTCTCTAACTCTCTCTTATAATTGTGCAAAGCATCATTCATATATCATTTCATACTTGCTTGTGTTTAGCATAATTCATATTGTCATATCATATCTATTTGATTGTGTTGTGCCTTGCATTACTTTCATATTGTTATATCTTGTATATGCTTGGTTGTTTGTGTGCATCACTTATACTCATCCAACAAGAGCTCCACATAGCACCTCAACCCATTTCAAGGGGAATCAAGAGGAGTTAGTCCAGAGCCCTTCACGGGGAATTCGGCTACACTTGTTGAATTGTATTAAGTGGATTGCAAAATTGTTTAGCTTCCGCATTTAGCGCACATAGTATTGCATTTAGTTCTAGATTAGCACTTACACCTATTCACCCCCCTCTAGGTGTTTTTCAATTGGTATCAGAGCTAGTGCTCCTGATACTTAGGCTTAACATCCTAGGAGTGAGATCCATTTGCTTGCTAATCTTTTGTTTGCATTTGCTTGTTTGCACACATATAGTTTACCATGGACTTCATGACCCCACCTAGCTTTGACCCTTCCAACATTGTTGTTTGGAATTATAGGATGTCCATGTACCTAAAGACCCTAGGCTTGCATGTCTTTCTTGCCGCTACCAAGAAATGCTATCTTGGTAATGGTGATCATATAGGGGCCAATGCACAAGCCCTAGAGGCCATTAGAAGCACATTATTTAAAGATTATCTTTACGTGTTTCTAATCTTGATTCCGCTTTTGCAGTGTGGAACAAGTTGACAACAACCACCAACACCTCCAAGCTTCAAGTCCAAATCCAACAAGAAGAGGAATCTAGTGGAGAATCCGAGCCACAACAATGCTATATGGTCCAAGGGAATGACTCCCTTGAGGTACAATCGGAAACCCACTTAGATAATGATGATTGTGCTAGTTCTTCAAATGATTATGTTGATCCTCATGCTTTAAATGAAGAACTTTTTATTGTGTGTGAAAAACTAATAGAAAAATATAATTTGTTGAAAAAGAAAAGTCTAGGCATTAATAATGAAAATAAAAATTTGATTGCTAGACTTGATGTTGTTTTGCAAGAGAAAGATGAGATTGCTAATGAGAGGGATTCATTAAAATCTCAACTTGATCATGCACTTAAAGAAAATGAGTTTTTGAAAAACAATAATGATTGTGAGAATGTTTTGAAGAAAAATAAAGTTTTGTCTTCAAAAATTGAACTTGTTGTAAAAGAAAATAATTCTTTGAAAATAAAATTGATTCTATTTCAAAGGATTTAGAAATTTGTTTAAAGAAAAATGATGTTTTGCAAAATAAGATTGATGCACATGTTTGTCATGCTAGTGTAGCTTCTTCATCTAGTCTACCTAATGCATGTACCTCTTCTTCTAAGATTAATGATGTATTTGTATGTTAAAGAAGAGAGTAGATTGTTTGGGCTCCACTATGAGCCAATGTGCCATGAACCACACACGCTTGGAATCCTTGGTTCGAAAGAAACAAGTTCCAACTTTTATGCATGCACACCCATCACGGCATACACATGCTCCTCACGGACACCATCACACGTATGCTCATGTGTGCACTTGTACACATTGTGGACGTAAGGGCCACCTTGCTAAATTTTTCTTTGATAGATTACATAATGTAAATTTAGCAAAGAATTTTGTTTGGGTTAGAAATGAGACTAACCCCCATGGACCCAAGAAGATATGGGTACCAAAGACCACCCCTCCTATTATTTTTGATGTAGGTGTGGGCTCTCACATGACGTGAGAGTGATGACACCTTGGAGTGGATGCGTTCCGGACTTAAAGAAAATCTATTGGATGCATCACTTTCAAGGGAAGATTTGGTGGAGAAGACCACCATGTTTTGGAGACAAGGAGAGTTGCTTCTTCGGTTTTGGTAACAATCCTTTACTCCAATTTATTATGTTTACATGCTTTCCACTTCATTGTTTATAGCATGTTTTGATATTTTATAGCATGTTTTTGATGTCTATGGATTAGTATGTTCATTCCATGTTTATTAGATCCTTGACATACATGTATAGTATTTGTGACACACATGCTTATATGATCCCATACTTAGTGTTCTCACTTTTGTTTAAGCTATAATGTACATCATGAATCTAATACATGTGAATTTACATAGTAATCATGTTTTAGTTTTATCATGATGGTTTTTATATAGTTTTTGATGCTTCATGTCTTGAGTATATGTTTGAATGTTAGTTTTCATTAAGACTAGGTATATACTTGTACATATAGTGGGCCACAAATAAATCTATATATGTATGAGCTTGAACGCTTATTTGAACCCATTAGATGTGCTAGTATAGTCTAGTTTTGATGATTCATACATTTCAAACTTGTATTCCGTTTTTGAATTTGTTTTATGAGTTTTCACTTCATGTATATGTTTGTATTGCCAAACTTTAAGATATACATGTATACCCTTTGAGTCATTTGCCCTTCATGCAAATCTATATATATAGACTCAATTGTGTTTAGGGATATGTATGTATACTTATAGTGTTGACAACCCATACATATACCATGAAATGAAATTTGCCTTGATGAAGATTTAGTTTCTCTTGATTTTGTGTTTAATTGTTTAACTTCATGTATATGTCTATCTTGTCCAAACTATTAGATATACATGTTTATCCTTTTGAGCCACGTGCCTTAATGCATATATTTTGTGGACTCGTTGAGTTTTGGATATGTATGTATACCTTAGTTTGTATTAGACATACATATGCCTTGAAGATTAAATAGTTTAGATGGTTTTTCATGTTTTCAATGTTTTAAGGAATAAATGAGCTTATTGATTATCTTTCATGATATTGATATTCACATTGTTCTTGTACACTCACATTTATTGCTTACTCATGTTTTGTTTTCATGAGTCATATTTATACTTAATTGAATTAGAGTGTTTGATATCATGTGAATTTCATGTTTTATGAAAATTATTTTTTAGTTTATTCCTTGCTTGAAGGATTTCGTACTAGTTAACAAAATTTTCAATTTAACTAGTTCGTATTCTTCAATTTGGTAGTGATTTTCAAACAAAACTACAATTTTCAAATCTATTTTTGAAAACCCCTACCATCCACGGGAGGTTGGATGGGAGTCCATGCCTTGTATGTTTATATTGAAAATCCTTTTAAAACTTGTGCATGAGATGGGTGGATTGGTAATATGATGTATACACTTGAACTTATTGTTATGTCAATTGGTATCATTGAACTCTTTCAATTGGTATCATTTTGGTCTTCTTGTATACTCATATATGTTTTGTATGTATGTATGCTTTCAATTCCAAGTATATCAATTTCTATTGGTATCTATTTTCCATACATATATATGTTTGTGTTTATGCTAGTGCTGGAGTTTCAATTTTGTTTCAATTGACTACTTTTAAATTGGTATCAAGACTATGCATGATTTTAGTTTGTATTTCATAAAGGGGGAGAAAATTTGATTTTGTCTTTCTATTGGTATTTGTACTCCCATACTTTATGATTGTAAATTAGAATTTGGTATCATATGTTTAAAATGAATAATTCTTACAATTGGTATCAAAATTTGTGTTTAGACATTCAAAATTTATTATGTCTAATTTAAATAGGTATCTAAAAATTGTTTGTTTTTCAATTGGTATCTAAAAATTTTGTTTAAAGAAAATATAAAAGTTTTGATTTAAATTTCTTATATGCAAGGAGAGCTTAACATCTCTCCCACATATAGATTCATGTTGAGTGTATTGTGTATTGAAGAGCTTAACATCTCTTCCTTATGTGGTACACGTGTGTAGGGGGAGCTTCACATCTCCTCTTATTCATTACATAATGTGTGTTATGTGAATTAGGGCTTAACATCCCTCCTTCATGTAATGCATATGTGTAGGGAAGCTAACTTAGCGTCTTCCTCTTCATGAATGTATATAGCATATAACATTTATTGATCTTTGTTTATTTTCACTTGGTATCAAGATGCTTCATTGACATATTTTTAATTGATATCATGTTTGTAGTCACCCCTTATTGACCTTGTTTTTGTTTTAGACAAAAAGGGGGAGACCATTGTTTGTATTGTTTTGATTGTTTACCCTTTGTTGATGATTGACAAAAAGGGGGAGAAAGATTTGGTGAGTTTATATATGCATATTTGTTTTTACATATATTAAGTTTAATATAGTTTAATGTATGTTAATGGGTATCTAGAAAATGTTTATTTGTTAATTGGTATCTAGAGCACCTAGAAAGATTTTATTTGTTTATTGGTATCTAGAGTTTATATATGCTTCTTTATGTTTTTGCATATATTGAGTTCATGCATAACCAAATAAACATAATAATATGAAAAATATGTATGTCTCTTGTTTAGAATCATAAGCTTCATTGCATATTTATTTATTTATTTGTCTATGCATGAGTTAAGGGGGAGCTTCTTTGCAGCTTAACTTTAATCCATGCATATATAACTCCATGAGTTTTGTCATCATCAAAAGGGGGAGATTGTTGGCCCAAAGGCCTTCCACCCTAGTTTTAATGATGATTAACTCATGTAGTTATGTTTACTAATAATCTTGTGTTGTTTAAGTTTCAGATCATTAACCAAGATATTAGTTGGTGATTAGCTTCAACAAGGTGTTTGGAAGCTTTCACAAGTGATTCTAGGGCCAAAGCTTCAAGATCACACATTGCCTAGCCCATGGATGGAGTTTTGGAGCAAGTCTTCTTGATGTCACGAAGACTTAGGTATCCATAATTTAGATAGTGTGTTTTAGATCCATTTGTAAAGTTTAGTATAGTTGATATGCTCAAGTGCACATACACACACATTTCATGATTTGGATTTTGGTTTTCATGAATAATAGATCAAAACAAGTTTACTTTATTCTTATGTATATTAGATATGTTCTAGATATACATACATGCTTTAAAGTTGCTAGACAAACTTATTTTGACTATCCTATTCATGTTTGGAAAAATCAAGTTTGATAAAAATACAAGTTTTAGTTTTGATAAAATTGGCAAGACACAAAAATGAATTGAATATGTTGATACATGTCTTGAAACTTTTATCACTTGTTTGAGTTTTGATATAAAATGATAAAAATATTTTTGGTGATTTTTAGAAGTATTAAAAGATTTTTAAAATATTTTTCAAGTTTTCTTACTCAGTTTTCAGGTCCAGGACTCAACCAGTCGACTAAGCCAGGTTATTAGTCGACTTGGCTGAAGTCCGGTCGACCGGGCCGGTCGACCGGACGTGCACAGATCTGTGCGCGTTTGGAGTCCCTGAGACGGTCGACCGGGCCGGTCGACCGAGTCTGAGAGCTCTGCTCTCTGGTTTTCTGGGTCGACCGGGCCGGTCGACCGCAGTTGCCCAACGGTCATATTTCTGACCGTTGGCGGTCGACCGGGCCGGTCGACCGCTGCCTGTCAGAGCTGCCAGCTCAGCTCTAACGGCTAGTTTCTGTTTTTGGCCTATATAAACCCCATCTCTTTGGGATTTTGGCCAAGGTTTTTATGGAGAAAAATTTCTGTGTTTCTCTAGTGCTTAAACAAGTTTTTAAAGAGTTTAAGTACCAAAAGATTTAATCTTTATTGTTTTAGGTTTTTGGAAAAATCAAAGAAAGAGTATTTTGGGAGATTTGTCTTGATTTTCATTCTATATCTTTTGCAAGAATTTTCCCAAGTGTTTTTTCTTTGTTGCTTGTTTTCCAAACACCTAGTTTCCACACTTGAGCTATCTTCTATCCTAATCTATTAGGATCATTTGTTTTGTGGAAAAAGGGAAAAGGAAAGAGAGATTGTTTGTGGTCTTTTAGAACCACTTGTTGTACACCCTTATTCTGGTTGTATCCCTCTTAGGTAGAGGTGATCGGGTGATTGGTTTGCTCCCTCTTTGGTAAAGGTGGAGTTTGGTTTGTATCCCTCAAGTGTGAGGTGATTGAGTTTGGTTGTAAACCTCTTCGGTAGAGGTGGTTGTTGTTGGTTGTTGGCCTCGGTGGAGGTTGTTTGAGAGAGGAGTTTGGTACTCCTAGAGTTGTAACAAATCCTCTTCGGTAGAGGTTCCCTCGGTGGGAGATAGTGGATTAGAATTCCTACACGGTGGTGTAGGCGGGGATGTAGAGCAAGGTGCTCGAACCTCGAAACATATCTTGGTCTTTGCGTTTGATCCATTGTCTCTCTAACTCTCTCTTATAATTGTGCAAAGCATCATTCATATATCATTTCATACTTGCTTATATTTAGCATAATTCATATTGTCATATCATATCTATTTGCTTGTGTTGTGCCTTGCATTACTTTCATATTGTTATATCTTGTATATGCTTGGTTGTTTGTGTGCATCACTTATACTCATCCAACAAGAGCTTCACATAGCACCTCAACCCATTTCAAGGGGAATCAAGAGGAGTTAGTCCAGAGCCCTTCACGGGAAATTCGGCTACACTTGTTGAATTGTATTAAGTGAGATTGCAAAATTGTTTAGCTTCCGCATTTAGCGCACATAGTATTGCATTTAGTTCTAGATTAGCACTTACACCTATTCACCCCCCTCTAGGTGTTTTTCAGTATGTATATGAATATGTTGTTTGATATGGATGATTTTTAAGGGTAGGAGTTCTTACGTGCATGATTAATCTCGAAACGCGGGATATTTGATCATTGCCTTATGTTCGGATTATGGTACCCACATACTTTGATTCTGATGTGCTCTACTGGGGGTGTGGGCCCTCAGTATGAGCTGGCAGTGGTATGGGAAACTGGAGTAAGGGAATGATTATAATATTAAGCGGGTCAGGATTAATTGGCATCGTAAGAATATAGTATAGAGTTTGATTAAGAAAGGAGAAATTCTGATGGTGAATGATTGAAGAAAATACAGTATTAGTAAGGAGAAACATTATAATATGAAGTGTGAAGGTTTTACACTCATTCAATTCCAGAGATCACAAGTTTCGAGGACGAAACTTCTGTTAGGAGGGTAGAACTGTAACATCTGAGTTATTAAATCCTGATTAATATTATAATCTTTGATTAATAAGATCATATAGAGTATTCAGAAACTATGATTTGATTAAATTAGTGTGATAATGAATTTTTAGATTTTTCTTGAGAAAATGTTAAGTGACATGAAATTCACATGTGCATGCAATGCGTAAATAATTATAATTGATGAATAATGCTATAACTTAAAACATGTTTAATTGTTAAACCCGCATGCATAGATGGAATTGTACAATTATACAAAGTATATTTGTATTAATAAAGGATGCTACAAATTAGCCACTAATTAAATGCAATTAATTAAGAGATTAGTGGGATGAGATGAATCATGAGAGATGGAAGGCTAAGATGGGATTAAATTGTTAGGGAGAGGATGAAAGGTTGAGATTTGATTGAAATTGATGAAGTGGAGGTGGCAATTGGAGAGGACATTGGCTTGACACTTGGCTATTACTGTTAATAATTCTTAAGTATTAAAAAAAAACACTCAACTGCCGTTCTCATCTCTCCATTCTCAAACGAATGGAGAAAGGGGAAACCCAAAAGTTTCTCCAATTTTCCTTACTCAAAAAGGGAAACCCATGAAATTCTTTAAGAAATCAAAATCAACTCTAGATCTACTCTCCCCCTAACCTTCTCTCCCACTCTCTAAAACAAGGGCGCGCTTGCCCTAGGGCATGCGCGCGCGGCCACGCCGGAGGCCCGCGCGCGGCCGCGCCGGAGGCCGCTCCGGCGGCGCGCGGCCGGGAGGCGCGTGAGGCTGGGAAGGTGGCCGACGTGGAGGAGGTGCAAAAGCCCAATTTTTATTGCTTCATACATCTCCTTTCCCCATGGTAAGAAGATCAAAACCCTAACTAGTATCTCTCTTTGAGTTCTTCTAATTCTTTTCCTTTCTTTTCATGATGATGGTCGACCATGGTACCGACGGCAAGGCGGAGGCACGGCCATGTCGAAGAGAAGAAAATCTAGGTGAGGGAGATTCAATCTTGATTCAAAACTTATTTCAACTTTCTCAATTTTCAGAAAAATCCTCATGATATCTAGTGATAAATTTCTGTCAATTAAAGGAGTCTTCAATCTACTTTTCTCCCATATTTTTCTTGCAAAAATTCTGGACAATACAATCACTTTGAGTGAAATAGCGGATCTTTTCAATATGTGCAGAAATCTGTTAAACAGAATAATCCGTAAAACCGGACTCAATTCACCAGTATGTTAGGGTTATATTGTATCATATTATATACCTTTGGAAATACAATCGAGTCTACTTTCCAACGGTTCATACCATGTTCTTATCGGATACCTGTACCTCAAGCTACGACTAAAATATTGCATGTTGGTCGAAACTGTCCTGCTGCAGAACTCACTCACAGCTGAGGAGTTTCTGTATATCTGAAATAGTTTAGTTAGATAAAACTGATCATGTAATATATCGTTGGAAAGATAATCGAATCTACTTTCCAACGGCTTTTGCGGTGTCCCAATTGAGGGTCTGTACTGAAAGTTATCATCAAATAAGACCGGCTAGCCAAGATTCTTGAGTTGCAGAATTTTCTTTTATGATTGAGGAGTTTCTGAATTTTCTTTTACTAGTTAACTCAATTATAAATGTCATTTAATAAACTATTAGAAAGGTGATAGTATCTCTAAGCACATGAATTTTAAACCTGCGTTGGTTGGACGTTAGGAATCCTTGAGAAACAAAAGAAAACATAAATCATGTCGGAAATTAGTTTCCTCCTTATGAATTAACAATTAAGGGAGGCCCATGAGAATTTTAGAATAAGTAGAGAGACATGTTGCGCCAATCTCAGAACTGAATACGCTCCTAATAATGAATGTTGATGTTTCATAAATTTTATATGTTTGTTTCTATTTAAGAGGTAACCCAGGATCTGTCCTCGTAAATAATTGGAAAGAAGTTAAAAGCCTAAAAGATTTTGCTACTTGTGCCTAGTGGCAGCAAAGTGTATTGGGTTTTGGACGACGATACTTATTCTAGAATTTGGTAGGTTATGACTCGATACATTCTTGACGTAATAATTTTTGTTAAATTTCTAGTGTAGCAAGTGAAACGACATAGAACCATCCTATCAGATTTTATATAAATTTCAGAGTCGTGGTGCTAGATCAAGTGGTGCTCTGGATCCAATAGCACTAGATTAGAATTCTCTGAGCTCAGCATAAAATAATATTCTCATGAAAGAACTCTTATCATTGTATTATATTATTTCAAGTTCAGGTAGGTATATGGCTGGGCATATCTGCATCATTAAATAAGTATTGTTGCATTCGCTCAGACACTTGAAAAATCTGACATGTTTAGAAGTATTGATACATTTGGGTATGTCGAGCACATTCTGATGAGATGAATTATAGATCCAATCATTTGGTAGGACTAACACAAATACTAATGGCAAAGGGAAAAGGAAGACAATTGGAAGAATTACTCGACTCATCTCTCCTTCCGCATATGAGTTAGAAGCGAGGTTCAAGAGGTTCAGGATAACTAAGGATTATGGCAGATAGCAAGTGCTATAATTTTCAATAATAAGAAATAAGTTTTAATAACACATATTGTTACTAATTAATAACACTATCCAGTGTTGCAGGTTTACAACTCACAGTCCCGAGCTAATAGGACTGTGGTTTTCAACTCTATGATTGCGGAATAGAATTAGGCTGGAAATTTTATTGACAATATTCACAAGTTGGGAGTACTGTGATAGAAGGGTATAAAGGAGGAGATTGTAACCAATTTTCATATTACTTGTCTATAAGAAATAACATGGTACTCACGTCACACCAGGCATTGATGTTTTAGACTTTGAGCTGCTTGGACGCAAATTCCGATTACAGGTAGAACAATGTATTATTTATATAAAGTGTCTCAGTATCTTTATTTCAATAGCCCAGTGCACGTAGATCATCAAAGTAAATCATAGTGATGAGATATTCTTCAAAAATCAACCTCTAAGCAATAAGTTCTCAAGTTTAGGAGATTTAGTTATCTAAATAGTATATGTGAAGATCTTGATTCATAAACTCATCATATATAGGTAATAAGGCTGCAGGAGTCCTTTCAAGCTTTATTTTAACAGCACTTCATTGATTACCCTGGTTATGAACAATAGCTAATTACTTTCTCAATAGGAAGAAAGATCTAATATTGATGGTTAATTATAAACTGATGCAACGGAAGACTACGAAGAAATATAGAGCGGATATCACATGGCTGTGAGCTAAGAAAACTGTATCTTTTCATATTGTCTCATAAAGATGTAAATTTGGGCTCGAGCAAATTAAATAATTGATGTTGGTGTCCATAGAGGATGCTTCGCTTTAAATTATGAGATTGAAAATCAATAGTTACGGAGGTGGCAATTATGAAAATCATCAGAGCTGAAACTGTTAATTACGGAGTCGGGAATCAAGGTTGGTAATGATTTGTCTAATAATATTGGTAGTCATTAATTGATTAACTAGCCGAATAATTATGGTATTAGGAGTTCTGACGAAACCATACTGAACATTGAGCGTTAAGAAACTAGTGATGTTAGACGTATGAATGAAAGCTCGGGTGCGTTGATGTGAATAGAAATCCAACATTATTACGGATACACGGGTGTAAATTATTATAAGAGTTTCTCATAATAGATAACTTGTTGATATTGCTTATTCTTTATATGGTTATTGATACACTGTGCATCCACATCTAAGTGATGATTGTTTACAACCATGATGTACGTTGAATATATATGAAATTGATGGGGATGTCACATGAACATAACTAGAAAGTTGTATACCTATGTGACAATTATCTTTACCCTCAAGCAACAATTTAGTATTTGTCTTGTCGATGAATTGATCTCCATGACGTGTATGCATTGTAAAATTTACGATCATGATTGTATGCTACATAATTGAATGTTGATGTGCTAGTAGCACAACTCAAGAGGCTAATACTTAACAAAGTAAATGAGAAGCTGACTCATTAAATTGAGATGAATAGATCACTACAGTATTAACTTGTAACTCATATATATGTATATACACATATGGTGTGTCATATATGGATGTTAATGGACATAAGTGTCAAGCTAAAAGGTAAACTACACTAAAGGGGTTGGTGTTCGTATTGTGACGAAATCATTATTTGTGCTTATGAATGTGTGTGTGTATATGTTTGTTACATCTTTTGCATTGGAGGAAGGGGCCGGGCAGGAGCCGGTAGGAGGGGGAAGACGGTGGGATTGTTATATATATATATATATATTGGAGGAAGGGGCCGGGCGGGAACCGGTAGGAGGGGAAAGACGGTGTTATTGTTGTATATACATACAAATATATATATATATATATAGGAGGAAGGGGCCGGGCGGGAGCCGGTAGGAGGGAGAAGACGGGGATTCTCACACTTCATTGTGGTTGTATATGCATGTGTTATAGGCTGTCTAAAAAATCATTAAAAAACAAGTCGTCAAAAGCAGAGTCCCAAACTCCAGACGCAGGGCTAGTCTCAGCCAGCACAGCCGCACCAAGGCGCGAGGGTCGAAACCCGCGTCTCAACAGCCCCAAGGCGCGTGGGTCAAAACCCGCGTCTCCGTCACACCAAGGCGCGTGGGTCAAAACCCGTGTCTCAGCCACACCAAGGCGCGTGGGTCAAAACCTGCGTCTCAGCAGCCCCAAGGCGCGAGGGTCGGAACCCGCGTCTCATCAGCACCAAGGCGCGAGGGTCGAAACCCGCGTCTCAGCAGCACCAAGGCGCGAGGGTCGAAACCCGCGTCTCAGCAGCACCAAGGCACGCGGGTTTCGCAGTACCAAGGCGCGAGGGTCGAAACCCGCGTCTCAGCAGCACCAAGGCACGCGGGTTTCGCAGTACCAAGGCGCGAGGGTCGAAACCCGCGTCTCAGCTAGCACTGCAGCACCAAGGCGCGAGGGTCGAAACTATTGGCCCATAAGGTTACACTCTCCATTTGTTTATAGTTTTGATGATAACAAACCAAATAGGAGCTATATGGTACTAATTAGTTTGTTGAGATAAGTTTCAGGTTTGTACCATAGTTTGGAGGCCTTTGCTTAGCTATTGCAAGAAATTCTAGGTTCATGAAGCAAAGAAGGCTTTTTGCTCATCAAGGAAGGAACATAAAAGAGAAGGCTCTAGTAAGGCATTGCATGGCTCAAGACTTCAAGATTGCTCAAGAATATTTCTGTAGATTTGTTTTAGTTTAGATTTTTATTAAAGAATAGTGAATAGGTTTGAAGCTCCATCACACACGTTTTTGCGCACATCTTATTTCTAAGTTTAATTCATATAAATTATACAAAAATATTTTGATACAAAATCCTCTACCTACAAATTCATATTTATGTTTTATACTTATTCCTATTTAAAACATCTTTTGGTAAAAATATTCTTCTCCTCAAAATTCTGTTTAAAACTTGATTTTTGACCTGAGCCGGTCGACCGCCCCTGTCGACCGTGCCTATGTCAGGCTTTGGCGGTCGGCCGCCCGAGTCGACCGTGGTTCTGGCAGATGCACGTATCAGTGTGCACGTTTCACGGTCGACCGTGACGGTCGACCGAGACCTGCCTGACTGCAAGACTTTGCTCTCTGTTTGTTTGGGTCGACCGGGCCGGTCGACCGTAGCCTGCAACGGTCGTTTTCTTTGTTCTAGCGGTCGACCGGACCGGTCGACCGGGCTAGCCGTTTGAACAATAACGGCTAGTTTTCTGAGCAGATTTATTTTTGTCCTTTTCTCACTTAAGTATGTTTAAGTGACATGTTTTGGTTTTAATACATTCTGATTAGCCTTAAAAATGTTTTATCATTAAACCCTAGCCCTCTCCTATAAATAGGGGTGTTTAGGGAGAGTTTGGTTACTAGAAAAATTATCAAAATTTTCACAAGTTTAAGGCTTTCAAAAAGACTTGGCTTCTTGGTTTTTGTGCTGAAATTCTCTCTCATTTTCTGAAGTGTTTTCAAGAATTCTCTGATTTCATTTTCTTTTCCCTTTACACACAAGAGCTTCAATTCTACTCATTATTCTCTAAGGACCTTTGTAAGGGAAGAGATTTTTGAAAGAGAGAGTTTGTGGTCTTTTGACTACTCAGAGATTACTTGTACTTGAAATTGTGGAGTTGGGTACTCCGTTGTATTCTTGATTTCTTTGTGATAGTGGAAGTAGCTAGAATCCTTCTGGGGAAGGCGGGGAGTAGAGCTGGGTGCTCGAACCTCGATAACATATCCTTGTGTTTGCGTTTGGTTTACTTTCTTGTGCTCCTTACTTTACTTTACTTGCACTTATTCTTGCTTATCATCATCATTGCAATATTTACTTGCTTTCATTCATCTTGTGAATCATGTTGGGTGATTGTTGCATCTTAATTTTTAAATTGTCCATTGATTAGCATTGTCACCTATTCACCCCCCCTCTAGGTGACTTTTCAGAAACCCGTGTCTCAGCAAACCCAAGGCGCGAGGGTCGGAACCCGCGTCTCAGCAGCACCAAGGCGCGAGGGTCGAAACCCGCGTCTCAGCAGCACCAAGGCGCGAGGGTCGAAACCCGCGTCTCAGCAGCTCCAAGGCGCGTGGATCGAAACCCGCGCCTCAGTTGTAACCGTCCCGGTTATAGGGTCAATCACGGCCCCACATAACGGGGAAAGTTAACCCCATTATGGAGTATTTTTAGGAGGCACGTACGCTCCTGAAACCTCTATAAATTACCCTGCTGCTATGGAGGGGAGGTCGGATTTTTTTTGAGAGAAGAACTCTGAGAGAAAAGAGCTTGACTTTAGAGCTTCCAGAGAGGAGGAAAGAGAGTCCAACCCTTCAAATAACTTGCTGCGTACAAGTTAGTCTTTGCCTATAATCTCTTTGAGATTTCTGGCCGACAGAGCTGCGTTACTCCGTCTGCCATCCGAAGAGAAGATCCCCAAAAGTTTTCGACGTTCACCCGGTCAACGGAAAACAAGATTCACTTTCCATTGCCACCTGAAGAACCCAGCACTAAACAAAGGGGGAATTCAAGACTCAACATCTCCCCTCCCTTGTAGTCGGAGCAGTAGTCTGTTGTAATCTTTCAACTGATTCAAGAAAATTTTACACCGAACGTCTCTTCTCCGTACCAAACAAGAGATGGCGACTCCGCTGGGGACTTTCATTACTAACGAACAAGTTGTGGCGCAAGGTGACGTCCTCTACAAGGGGAGAATGGTCGAATCGCTCGTTGTAGAATTCGACCAGGCAAAATATGAAGAGTTCCTCTCTTCCGGCTCCAAGAGCCCAAAGGCCCGCGTCTACCGCAGGGTCTCTACGGGGCCTTACCCCGAAACCCGCTTTGAGCCTCTCTCGGAGACAGCTCCGGTAAAGAAGGTCGTGGCCAATCACGCCAGGCGTAGCACCCACGCCAACGTCTCTCAGGAGACCCGCGTGGTCAGCCTCCCTGGTGTCCAATTAGTCCATCCTCTTCCTCAGCACCAGGTCGTCGTTGGTTTCTCTCAGCCCCCACGACGCAACCGGAACGCTGAACGCCGACAGAGGAGGCGTACGCGTCAACTGCAAGTTGGAACAACTGATCGTCCAACTGAGGCAGGACGCAAAGTTCAAACTGGCGTCTCTTCTACGCCATATTCGGCACGCGAAATCCGCGTTTGGCAACCCAAATGTGAGGTTCACCAAGTTGGCCCCTCTGAAGCCCCACTCCACAAACGCCAAGGCGAAACTTGCGCGCCTCGTAGAGCACAAGAGGCACGCTCCTCTAGGCATGCGTCCCAGCGGCCCTGCGAATCTCAAACGCCTCTGCCCCGACGCAACAACCAGCAGCGCGAGAGTCGCGTCTCTTCTCAGCAGAGACGAGAAGCTCCCGCTCAGAAACAGCGACGCAAGAGCTGCGTTCAGGCGTTCCGCGTCTCCGAACCCTGCGTCCCAGCTGTACAGAGCAAGGATGCCTCCCACCCTCGATATTGTGAGGCTAATCTCTTTGATCATCCTCCCACGGATCTGAGAGATTATTTGACAAAGAAAAGAAGTGCTAATCAGATCACTTCATCATGTTGCTGCCAACGACTTATCACGATGCTTTCTGAGTGCCGTTGCAGTTCAGGTGCAAAGCAGCAGTCTCTAGTAAGACAGCTAACCCTGAATCCCCGTTCAGCTAAGAGAAGTCGTTCCCATAGGAGGAGGGTCTTCTCTGACACTGAATATCCCGAGCTCACTGCAAACATGACAAGTAGGAGCACGGAAAACAACCTGCAGTCAGCTCCGATGAGTCTGACACCGAACCGGAAGGAGTGTACCGACACACTCGCACCCGGACCGGAGTGATTCCCTCGATTGACTACAATGCTCTAGCCTGGGGCATTGAGGTGAATGACTCGCATTCTGCTATTACATAGTCGCAGGCTTCAAACTCTTCCATGGAGAAAGAGGCCTTCATATACATGACCAGCACTCCTGAGGAGACCGCCAGGCGCTTGGTGCAGCAAGACCAAGCCCAAAAGGACACATAGTGGCAGGAGTAGGAGTAGTACTCGTCTCCCCACAGAACTATGTGATTCCTCGAGCCGTCTCATTAACCGAGCCTTGTTCCAACAATGTAGCGGAGTACAATGCCCTCTTGATTGGGATGCAACTCGCCGATGAGATTGGCGTTAAAAATCTCGAGGCATATGGTGACTCCAAACTCATCGTTAGCCAGGTTCGCGGGGAGTATGAAGTCAGACATGAAGACCTAGTACCCTATTACAACGCAATTGTCCACATGGCTAGGAAGTTTACAAACTTCTACATCGACCATGTACCACGCAAGCAAAATGCGCATGCAGATGCACTGGCATCCCTCGCTGCCTCTTTAGCTCTACCGGCTGGAACAGTGGAGAAGATATTTGTCCACAGCCACGACCTGTATTGCCCGCGAATTGCTCCTGAGGACTACCAGGAACCAACAGGAGATTCTCAAAGCAAAGAAGCGCTGGAATTGTCAATCGGTCCAGAGCCTAGAGACTGGCGATTTCCCTACATTGATTATGTCCTGTATGGCATCTTGCCTGAGGACACCAAAGAAGCGGCTGTCATTCGAAGGAAAGCCCCTAAATTCTACTATAATGCGATTACGCGAACATTGTATCGTCGATCGCACAACGGGATCTTGCTCCGCTGCCTTTCACAAAAGGAGGCACAGGAGGTATTAAAAGAAGCCCATGACGGTATGTGTGGAGCCCATCAACCTGGCCCAAAACTTGCATACCGACTCCAAAGGCTGGGATATTATTGGCCTAAGATGATCGCTGATGCCATCAATTATGCCAAAAGATGTCACGCCTGCCAAATACATGGTGATTTCATCCATCAAGCACCAGGGTACCTTCACTCTACGACCTCTACCTGGCCATTTGAGATGTGGGGGATAGATGTGGTTGGCCCTATCAGCCCACCATCATCAAAGGGACATCGGTTTATTTTAGCCATAACCGATTACTTCTCCAAATGGGCTGAGGCTGTTCCCTTGAAGGAGGTAAAGTCATTCGATGTGATCAAATTCGTCAAACATCATGTCATTTACCGTTTTGGTGTATCTCGGCGAATCGTCCATGATAATGGACCCCAGTTCGTCAGTCAGGCTTTCCAGAGGTTCTGCGCTAAGTTCAGAATCCAGAGTGTGTCCTCAACGCCATACTACCCTGCCGCTAATGGTCTCGCAGAAGCTTTCAACAAGACCATTGGCAAGCTTCTCAAGAAATTCGTCTCGAAAAGTCAACGTGACTGGGACGACAAGCTCGGTGAATGCTTATGGGCTTATCGCACAACTGTTCGAACCCCAACTAAAGCTACACCATTTTCTTTGGTATACGGGTGTGAAGCAGTGCTTCCACTAGAAATCTAAATTCCATCTCTACGCATCGCCCTGACAGCAGAGATGACAAATGAGGAGAAGCATAGACAGCGACTCCAAGAATTGGAAGCCTTAGATGACAAACGTCTGCAGGCCCAACAACAAATCGTGCTTTACCAAGCTCGGATTACCAGAGCCTTCAACAAGAAAGTCAAAGTGCGAACTTTCAAGAAAGGTGACCTTGTCTTAGCCGTCAGAAGACCTATGGTGATGACACACAAGACAAAAGGGAAATTCCAGCCCAAATGGGAAGGACCATTTGTAGTAGAGTCAGTCTACTCAAATGGATCATATCGCCTCATAACCTCAAATGGCGATACACTCATGATGCCGATCAATGGCAGATTCTTGAAGAAGTACTATCCTTAATAGTACTCCTCCTCTGATCAAGTTAAAAGTACACCTCTGATCAAATCAAGAAGAGCTTCTTCATTAACATCCGACGCCTCCGACGGCTAAGGATAGAGGAAAATGTTGGCTTCTGATTGAGTTTTTTCCTGCACACAAAATAAAGTATTTTAGATTTAGAACAAAATGTGCAAGTGCTCAATTCGAATCCGCGGTACCAGTGGCTATGCGGGTCGTGATCCTCAGGGAGGGACTAGCGATAGAAGCGTTTGTAAGTTATCTCTAAAAATTATTTTCTTTAAGTTAACAAAAAGAATAGTTAAAGTTAAGTTAGGAAGAAGGCGGTAGATTATGAAGATGGAGGATTAGAGGTGGTATTTATAATGAGATGAGAAAGAAAGAATTGAGAGATGGTGATTTAATCTACAAAAATAAAAGAAAAGAAAAGAAATAAACACTAACCTTAGTTTGGTTGGAGAAAAACGTGAAATCCTAACACTTTCTACCTTACTTTGGAGGCGTTGAACGCATAAACCATAGGATCGATCTCAGTCCCCTGTTCGCATTATATCATCAAGCTTGGGCAAGTATGAAGTGATACGTACCTTGAGGAGGAGAACATCACCATGAAATATCGTTGGCACCCACCAAGATTCGTTATACTTGTACTTTGGAAATCACTTGCATGCTCATCATAAACCAACAGAGATAAAAATAGAAAAAGAGAAAAAACAAAAAGAAAAATAAAGCAATGACATAAAAAGAAAAGTTACCTTTATTACTTGATACAATGGAAGAGAAGAGAAGCATACATCGGTGTCACTCTCAACATAGCCCTCTCCCTCACTTACATAAAAATTAAAAAAAGAAAAGAAAACCTAAACTACAAGAAAGAAGAAAGCCTAAAACCCTAGATTTGGCCCTCTGGCTCTGGACGCTATTCTCGGTTGCACTGCAGGGGGTATTTATAGGAGCAGAAGGAGGTAGAGTCCCAGTCGAAGTCGTCCACGAAGGCGGTTCCCTGGATATGACTGGATTGCCGCGGAAACGCGGCTTGGGCCGCGTTTCTGCGGCCTTATGGTGGCGGCTGGCCACGCGCTTTGGCGCGTGGCTTCTCCTGGTCCGTCCATCTGGTCGTTTCCTTCTGGAAGCTGCATCCTGGCTCTTAATCTTTGGATTTGGATATAACTTGGGAATCAAGTTACCTAAATCCCAAATCTTTTATCCACGAATTTGTGATCTTAAATTCTCCTTCTTTGGCTTTTATCCTCATCTGCAAGTTTTTAGAGTTGAATAGAAGTCTATCCTTTCCTCTTCTTTAATATTTGCAACTTTGGCCCTTGTGTTTTTGCAATTTTGACAATTAACATTTGCACTTTTGCACTTGGGCTTGAATATGGGCTTTTGGGCTTCTTTTAGGCTTTATTTATTATTAAAATTAGAACTCAAGGCCTGCACACAATAAATCATAAAATATTAGTAAATGTGCAGAATTATATGAATAAATATGAAAATGTGATGGTAAATGTCATGATAAAAATGCACTTTTCACTACCAATCACACCCCCACACTTATCTTTTTGCTCGTCCTCGAGTAAAAATCAAAGAAAAAGAAAAGAAAAGAAAAATTAATCTAACCTAACTCACTTTCGTAGGAATCACGGTTGCACTTAGCATGTGCAACAAGCCGTTAACCCCTAGGTTATCCTAGAGGACGAGTGTTGTCTCGTGAGGGTTTTTAGCGGATTACACCCACAAAATCCATAAAAAGAAAAATATTTGAAATACTTTTGAAAAGACTAAGTAATCTATAAGTTTTTAGGATCCTCATTTTTATTCATTCTTAAACTTAGTCTTTATAAAGTAAATTGTTTTCATTTTTAAGTAAGGATCAAAATTGAATTTTGTGTATAGTCTTTTTCGTTACCAAAATCATATGCATCCTTATGAATTTTTATTAGGAATTCCTTAACTTGGACTTTCATGCCTCTTTATTTGTTTAATTTTTTTTTAATATGTATAACTCATCTAATTTTCTTTCGTATAAGCATCAAGGCTTCTTGAGGCCCTCATACCTAACTAATTGATTATTAGATGTGTTAATACATATATAATATTTCTCAGTTTTCTTTGGCTTTCTAATCCACCCATGTAGCGAACTTAAAGTCGATGACTCCCAAACCGGTCGGCTTTAGGACACCAGGTGAGAAAACACCCCGCGGACTCAAATTCGAGTGAACTAGGCCACAAAACTAAGGACTTTATTTTATTTAGACTTCACCTTTAGGCGTGAATACTTATGCTTCTTGAGGCACATGTATCCAGCTTAATTGGTGAATTTAAAATTTTTTTTTATGAGGCACAAGGGTCTTTGTCTTAGAATCCTAAATATGCATTGGGTATACACATTTCATTAAGGTAAAAATTAAGACTAACTACTTATTCAATTTCTCCTCCTATACCTAAAAATTTAACAATTTATTTATTTTGATCAAGTTTTTAGAAATCCTAATCATGATTTTTCTAATTCTTAAGACTAACTTAGATTTCTTTCAAAAGATAAGTCAAAATATTGTCCTCTTTATAATTTTTTTTATTAGTTAGCAAATTTATTAGTTTCTACTATGTTAGTATGTTAGTAAGGCCCACCCCCACACTTATCTCATGCATCGTCCTCAATGTATGAATGAATGCATATATGCATGAAAAAGAACAAGGGAAGGCAGAATTTACCTCAAGGTGGTGGTTCTGGTGGTCTAATTGGTCCACGAAATGCGGCCCAATCTACTTTTTGTGGAATTCGGGGGAACCCACCAGAAATCTCGCTTATATAACCCACTAAAATGTATGTATAATCATTTTTTAATAATTCCACCCATCAAATTTCCATATTTCATAATAAATTTCAGAGTCAATTGTGTCAACCGCCTTGTCCCAAAATGGAGTATGAAAAGATGGAATGATTGACTTGGACGTGGGAAGTATGGGAACGAATACCGACTCAGGAAAGAAACTTAAATCAAGTAATGGTTCAGGAGTCAGACTAGGTTCAGGAAGTGGGTCTAAATCAATAAGTTGAAGCTCAAGTCCACAATAATCTTCCCACAATAGAATGTGACTTAATATTGGTGATTCAAGTTCAGGAATGATAGGTGTGGGAACCAAAACTGACTCTAAAATATTACCTAAGTCGGATAACAAAACAGGAGTCAACAATGATTCAGGAATTTGAACTGGATCACAGATTTGAGAATCTAGGTCACATATCTCATTCAGCTCAATATCATAAAAATGAGAACTTGTCAATTTATCCATGGGACTTTCAGAATTGCAAAATTGGTCAAGTTCAATATGATCATAAAAAATGGGTGATTCAATTTCATGATGAATTGGCACATGATCCAATGTTGACTCGGGAAAAGTAAAATCAGGTGGAGACACCGGAGTCATTATTGAATCAGGAAGCAAAATTGAATCATCAAGTTAGGGTTCATGATCATATTCATGCTCAAGTTCTATTTCAGGAAAGGAAAAACTTTCCAAACTATCAAAATTTGGAGTTTCGGCAAGTTCAAATAATGGTACTGAAGTAGAATCTTGTTGTCCAAAGCAACTTGGTTCGTCGGCTCTAAGAGAGTGGTCATCGATATCAGAATTCGCCAGACGGTGAGAACGTAAAGATTGAACCATCATATCTATATCATGATCACGGGCTAATCTAGCCTGAGTCTGTTGGCCCAAAGGCCCTTCACCCTAGTTTTGATGATGATCAACTCATGTAGTTATAGTTACTAATGATCTTGTGTTTAATTAGTGACAGATTCATGATCAAGATCTTAGTAGGTGCATAGCTCAACAAAGGATAAATGAACAAGATTTGGAGCTTGCATGTGGTGATCCAAGGAGTTTTTGGATCAAGCTTGGACCAAGTCAAGAAGATGAGAAGCCTTCAAGGGAAGACTTCAAGAAGTTGAAGACTTGGGTCTAGGTATAGAATTTGTATTTTTGTTTTAGTAAAAATGTAAAGGATAGATAGTTGGTGGATTGCTCAAGTTATATCACACACACACACTCTTGATAGAACTCTTAATTTAATTGATTTCATAAAAGATTTCTTTTAGAAAAGAATTTTATTTTTTAAAAGATTTTCTTTGAGACAAAATATTTATCTTGGATTTTGGTATTTCATAGTTCATATCTTTAAACCAAAATCTTGATTAGAGCTTTATATCAAAAACATAGATATTTCTTATTGATTGTGTAGTGGATCATATCCATACACACTATGCTTTAAAATGAACTCAAATATCTTGTTTTTGTATTTGATGAAGATTTAGAAAAACAAGTTTGGAAAAACATGTTTTGGAAAAATACATTTTGGTTATTGAGCTAATATTTTCAAGTTACAAAAATAGACCAAAACATCTATAACATGTCTTGATTTTGTGCAAGCATGTTTGTTCTTTCAAGTATATTGGTAAAACTATTTTTGTAGAATTTCTATGTAATTTTAGGATTTTATAAAAGATTTTTAAATCCTGTTTTCTGACCTGGAGACTGGCTGACAGGCCAAACCGGTCGACCGGTCCGGTCGACCGATGTGCACAGCCCTGTGCACGTTGTCAGCACAGTGGCCGGTCGACCGGGTCGGTCGACCGACCAAGAGAGTTTGCTCTCTGGAAATGTCCAGTCGACCGATAGGTCGACCGACAGTTCATTCCAGGTTATCGGTCGACCGAGCCGGTCGACCGGTGGCTGCAACGGTCAGAAAAATGACCGTTGGCCGGTCGACCGGCGGTCGACCGACAGCACTGACACAGCCCCAACGGCTCTATTTTCTGGGAGCCTATAAAAGGGGGTTTGTCTATTGTTTTGAGGTTAAGATTTTTGAGACTTCTTGAGCAGATTTTCTGATACTTTTAGAAGAGTTTCTCCACAAGATTTTAGTGCAAATACTTCCAATCAAAAGGAAGAGTTTTTATCAAGAGAGTGTAAAAGTGATTTCTTGAGTTTTCCTCCATAGCTTTCTTTCCTTGATTTTCTCACACCACACTTGAGCTATCCATTGCTAGATATTCCTATAGGTGTGTTGTAGTGAGAGTGCTCTTTAGGTGATCAAGTGTTGTGATCATCAAAGAGATTTTTCTTGTTACTTTGAGGAGACGGGCAAGTGTGCTCGTTGTGGTGTGGAGTTCGGTTGTGAACTCTTTGGTAGAGGTACGGCCTCGGCGAGTCGGTGGACTTGCGTGTGTACGGGACTTGGGAGTCCGAGGGCTTGTAGGTGTTGCGGCACCGAGGAGAGATCCGGTGGGATCTTGCATAGTGGAAATCCTTCGTGTGTCGAAGGCGGGGATGTAGAGCAAGTGTGCTCGAACCTCGAAACATACCCTTGTGTTTGCGATTGCTATCTCTTGCTCTCTTTCTCTTTTTGTCTCTATTTTATATCTTGCATTCAATTTATTGTGTTCATCTTATATATGCATGATATATTCCCTTGTGCTCATAATTGATATACATACTTGCTTGGGATTGTTTGTTAACACTAGTATTCAACCAAGAGAGCCAACGCGGCACCTCAACCCATTCAAGGGGAATCTAGAGGAGCTTGTCCAGAGCCTCGCAAGGGGAATTCGGCAACACTCTTGAGTTATACATAAGTGTTAATTAAAAAGAAGTTTAATTTGGTCATCTTTGTTTTAATTCCGCATTATTTGTTCATAAGTGACCATTAGATTAGCCAACACCTATTCACCCCCCCCCCTCTAGGTGTATTTCAATTGGTATCAGAGCTAGTGCTCTTGATAAGGGTCTAACAACCTAAGAGTTAAAGATCCTACATTTGGGCTAATCACAATATTTGTTGTACACACACACTCACCATGGACTTTATGTCACCACCCACCTTTGATATTCTTAACATCCACATTTGGAAAGTTAAGATGTCATTATTCCTAAAAGCCCTAGGTTATAATGTATATCTTGCCACTACTAATAATGCTTATTGTATAGATGGTAAGAATCTTGAGGCTAATACAAAAGCCCTACATGCTTTAAAGAGCACCCTAAATGATGATTATTTATGTAGGGTTGCTAATATTGATATGGCTTTTGTAGTATGGAACACCCTCATCTCTCTTGGCGAAAATGAACAATACTATGCGGGGAGCGATTCGGATGTTGGAAGCGACACCTCCAACAAGTGCTACATGGTCCAAGGGATGACCCCCTTGAGGTAAATACCGAATCCGATGATGAGGATGCTAGTATGTCATATGATGAGCTAAATTCTTTATGCCAATTATTGCTTGAAAGATATGACATAATTAAGAAAGAAAATAAAATTTTGAAAAAGGACATTGCTTGCATGCATAATGAACATGATTCATGTAGAGATAACATTGCATGCTTAGAAAGAATAATAAAGATTTGAAAAAGAACATTGATTGCATGCATGTAGAAAATGATTCTTTTAGAAATAAACTTGCATGTTTAGAAAAAGAAAATAATGATTTGAAAAATGAGAATGTTTCCCTTATGTCTAAAATAAATGATTTATGTGAAGGGAACACTATTTTGAAGGAAAAGATTATTTTGGTGGAAACTCAAAAAGAAGTTGTTTTTCAAGAAAACAAGACTTTGAAAAGAAAGATTTGTGAAAAAGAAAGAAGATGTTTGTAAAAAGAAAAAGAAAATTGATCATATATCTCACCATGCTTTACATGCCTCCACTAGTGAGATTAATAATTTGAAAAATAAGATAGATAATTTGAGCTCTAATTTGAGCACATGTGCATTCAATCATTCTAAGTTGGAATCTTTGTTTCAAAAGAAACAAGTTCCCCATGCTCATGCACATACACATCATGCTCATGCTTATGGTGCACATCACGATCACAATCACACTCATAAGCATCATGCTAAGGTGTACATTTGTACACATTGTGGCCGCAAAGGCCATCTAGCAAAATATTGTTTTGATAAGAAACCATATTTATATTTTGCTAAGTATAATAGATTTTGGGTTCCTTACAACAATGCTAACCCCAAAGGACCCAAGAAAACATGGGTACCAAAATCCCCACCCTTTGATTTTGATGTAGGTGAGGGCTCTCACAAAACGTGAGAGGATTGGTGCCTTGTTAGCCAATGCAATGGATATGATGGACACTCTTGTAGATGCATTGCTATCAAGGGAATTATGGTGGAATGACCACCATGCTTGGAGCTTTGAAGTTGGTAACAATTTCTAAACTCCTATTTTTTTTTGGTACATGCTTTACACTTTTATCATATTCATAGCATGTTCATGATTTTATTTGATTTGTGCTTCATGTGGTATTTACATGCTTAGATGTAGATTTGTCAAACTTGTATGTATACATATACAAATAGTGAATTATAATTGACTCTTAAATAATTTGAACTTCATGCTCACTTGTATCCACTTTATGCATATGCATAATCTAGTTTTGATAATTCTCATATATACATGTTTTGCCAATTTTTGTAATTTACTTCATGTATATGTATACTTAATTCAAATCTAATAAATATACATGTATACCCGTGAGTCTCTTGCCTTCATGCAAACATTTAATAGACTCTTTTATTTTTAGGATATGTATGCATATTGTTAGATTTGTATAAACCATACATATACCATGAAAATTGTTGATTTTAGTGAAAAATGATTTTTCATGATTTGTTGTTAAAAATTTGACTTATGATCGTTTTGGGCTTCAATGACTATTTTCATGAAAATACTATTTACATAACCTTTGAACACTCATCTTTAAGAAAACATATAATTTGGAGCTTTATGGAATATGAGTGCTTGAACTTTTATGTATTTAGTATTATTCATGAAATACATATGATTTCATATTTATGAAGGATCTTTAACTAGTTTGTCAAAAATCTATTTAAACTAGTTATCTATTCTTCAATTGATGCACATGATCCTATTTTTATGGATAAATTCTTTTGTGATTTCAAAATTTTGATGCTTCATTGTATTGAATATTAGTTTAGATGTTAGTATTTGTCAACACTTGGATTTATACTTGTACACCTTATGGACCACAAATAAATCTATATATGATTGGGTTGAATGCTTATTTGTGCCTATTAGATGTACTAGTATAGCCTTATGTTGATGATCATTACATTCTTAAACTTGTATTCCCATTTGGATTTATGTTATGATCATGTGATTTCATTTCATGTATATGCCTGTCTTGCCAAAACATTAAGATATACATGGATACCTCTTGAGTCATTTGCCTTTAATGCAAATCTACTTATATGGACTCAATTGTATTTTAGGGATATGTATGTATACTTAATGTCTTGACAAAACATACATATATCTTGAAATATAAATTTTGTTTTTAATAAAATTTTGTGTTTTTAAAATTGGTACAATAAAATTTTTGTGATGGATTTCAAGAATTCAAAATTTATGATTTGAAGGAATATTGAGTTTTATTGTAATTTTCATGATGCCATGCTTCACATAACATTAGTACACTCACATCTCTTGAAAACATTAAATGGACTTTATGGATTAGAGTGTTTTTAGTGCCTTGTGTTTCATTGATCTTTCATGAAAAACTTTTTAACTTATTCCTTGATGGAAGGATCTCGTACTAGTTCTTAAAACAAGTTCATTTAACTAGTTCGAATTCTTCATATGGTAGATTATATGATGTATATACTTATGCTTACTTTTCAATTGGTATCATTGGTTATTTGCAATTGGTATCAATATGACTTCATGTTGTGTATATCCATATTTTGATTGTATGTATGAATGCCTTCAAATTATATCAATTTCTATTGGTATTATCTTGTCATACATATATGTTATCTATTTGTGCTTATTTTACAAGTGGTATTTCCTTTAAAGCACAAAGATTGTTGATGCTAAGCTTAATTAGATTTCAAATTGGTATTTCATAATAAGCTTATGCATTGTGTTTTGAAATTGGTATCAAAAATTCAAAATTTGATTATTTTACAATTGATATCTCAAAATTTGTTGTTACTAAGAAAAAGTTAAAATTTTGTTTTGATAAAGAAAAATTCAAAATTTTTGATTTGTATTGTCTATATGCAAGGAGAGCTTAACATCTCTTCCATATGTAGATTCATGTTGAGTATATTATAATTTGAGGAGCTTGACAACTCTTCTTTTCATGATATACGTGTGTAGGGGAGCTTCACATCTCCTCTTATGCATGACATATTATACGTTATGTGAATTAGGGCTTGTCATCCCTCTTTCATGTAATGTATATGTGTCGGGAAGCTAACTTAACGTCTTCCTCTTCATGAATTTATATCGCATATAAATTTTATTGATTGATTTGTATTTACCCCTCCTTGATCTCTTTGTTTTTAACAAAAAGGGGGAGAAAATTTGTTTGATATATTTTTACTTTGAACCCTTTGTTGATGATTGACAAAAAGGGGGAGAAGTATTTGAGATTGTATTGTATATGCATGTTTTCATGTGCTTAAGGGGGAGAAGTATTTGTCTTTCTTACTTATTATGCATATATGTTGTATTTTGCAATTAGGAGAAAAAAAAAAGATTTGACTTAAGATTTGATTTTTGTTATGATTGCATCTCCTTACATTGCATACATGTCATGTGCTTTTATTGCCATATCTATTATTTCTTGTCATGCATGAGTTAAGGGGAGCTTCTTTGAAGCTTTACTTTAATCCATGCATATATAACTCCATGAGTTTTGTCATCATCAAAAAGGGGGAGATTGTTGGCCCAAAGGCCCTTCACCCTAGTTTTGATGATGATCAACTCATGTAGTTATAGTTACTAATGATCTTGTGTTTAATTAGTGACAGATTCATGATCAAGATCTTAGTAGGTGCATAGCTCAACAAAGGATAAATGAACAAGATTTGGAGCTTGCATGTGGTGATCCAAGGAGTTTTTGGATCAAGCTTGGACCAAGTCAAGAAGATGAGAAGCCTTCAAGGGAAGACTTCAAGAAGTTGAAGACTTGGGTCTAGGTATAGAATTTGTATTTTTGTTTTAGTAAAAATGTAAAGGATAGATAGTTGGTGGATTGCTCAAGTTATATCACACACACACACTCTTGATAGAACTCTTAATTTAATTGATTTCATAAAAGATTTCTTTTTAGAAAAGAATTTTTATTTTTTAAAAGATTTTCTTTGAGACAAAATATTTATCTTGGATTTTGGTATTTCATAGTTCATATCTTTAAACCAAAATCTTGATTAGAGCTTTATATCAAAAACATAGATATTTCTTATTGATTGTGTAGTGGATCATATCCATACACACTATGCTTTAAAATGAACTCAAATATCTTGTTTTTTTATTTGATGAAGATTTAGAAAAACAAGTTTGGAAAAACATGTTTTGGAAAAATACATTTTGGTTATTGAGCTAATATTTTCAAGTTACAAAAATAGACCAAAACATCTATAACATGTCTTGATTTTGTGCAAGCATGTTTGTTCTTTCAAGTATATTGGTAAAACTATTTTTGTAGAATTTCTATGTAATTTTAGGATTTTATAAAAGATTTTTAAATCCTGTTTTCTGACCTGGAGACTGGCTGACAGGCCAAACCGGTCGACCGGTCCGGTCGACCGATGTGCACAGCCCTGTGCACGTTGTCAGCACAGTGGCCGGTCGACCGGGTCGGTCGACCGACCAAGAGAGTTTGCTCTCTGGAAATGTCCAGTCGACCGATAGGTCGACCGACAGTTCATTCCAGGTTATCGGTCGACCGAGCCGGTCGACCGGTGGCTGCAACGGTCAGAAAAATGACCGTTGGCCGGTCGACCGGCGGTCGACCGACAGCACTGACACAGCCCCAACGGCTCTATTTTCTGGGAGCCTATAAAAGGGGTTTTGTCTATTGTTTTGAGGTTAAGATTTTTGAGACTTCTTGAGCAGATTTTCTGATACTTTTAGAAGAGTTTCTCCACAAGATTTTAGTGCAAATACTTCCAATCAAAAGGAAGAGTTTTTATCAAGAGAGTGTAAAAGTGATTTCTTGAGTTTTCCTCCATAGCTTTCTTTCCTTGATTTTCTCACACCACACTTGAGCTATCCATTGCTAGATATTCCTATAGGTGTGTTGTAGTGAGAGTGCTCTTTAGGTGATCAAGTGTTGTGATCATCAAAGAGATTTTTCTTGTTACTTTGAGGAGACGGGCAAGTGTGCTCGTTGTGGTGTGGAGTTCGGTTGTGAACTCTTTGGTAGAGGTACGGCCTCGGCGAGTCGGTGGACTTGCGTGTGTACGGGACTTGGGAGTCCGAGGGCTTGTAGGTGTTGCGGCACCGAGGAGAGATCCGGTGGGATCTTGCATAGTGGAAATCCTTCGTGTGTCGAAGGCGGGGATGTAGAGCAAGTGTGCTCGAACCTCGAAACATACCCTTGTGTTTGCGATTGCTATCTCTTGCTCTCTTTCTCCTTTTGTCTCTATTTTATATCTTGCATTCAATTTATTGTGTTCATCTTATATATGCAT
Organism: Agave tequilana; assembly: GCA_038442645.1. NCBI lineage: Eukaryota > Viridiplantae > Streptophyta > Magnoliopsida > Asparagales > Asparagaceae > Agave > Agave tequilana. The sequence continues at coordinate 112,060 of JAVJIF010014198.1, forward strand.
GATATATTCCCTTGTGCTCATAATTGATATACATACTTGCTTGGGATTGCTTGTTAACACTAGTATTCACCAAGAGAGCCAACGCGGCACCTCAACCCATTCAAGGGGAATCTAGAGGAGCTTGTCCAGAGCCTCGCAAGGGGAATTCGGCAACACTCTTGAGTTATACATAAGTGTTAAATTAAAAAGAAGTTTAATTTGGTCATCTTTGTTTTAATTCCGCATTATTTGTTCATAAGTGACCATTAGATTAGCCAACACCTATTCACCCCCCCCTCTAGGTGTATTTCAGAGTCATGGCTGCAAGCATCCTTTCATAGTTGATAGGTGCATCATGCTGTGATTGGACTTGAAAGGATGAAGTGTAATCGTGATGAAGTTGTGAGTCGGTGGACTTACGCATAATCATGTCTGCGATTGATGGTAATTGTTGCTTGGACTCATGCATACTCATCATTTCCTAGATAGATGGTTTTCTATTCTGAATGGGTGGATCTGAGTATGAATCATGGAAAGAATGTGGACTAGATGGATATGGAGGACAAATTGGTTGAGAATTAGACTCGGGGGAAGTGAAACCCCATGAACTCTGTGAAGAGTTGAAATTGTTATGGAAATTATGGTCATAAGATGGGGGGTATGGGTTATAGTTATTCGGATAAGACCATTCCGGCACACTAGGTTGGTCAAAGTTATGATATGCCGGGTTGGTAATATCCGAAAAAGAGGTTGGTGTGTAATATGGATTAAAATTGAAAAATTATTATTATATGCCATATCACACACAAACAAAAAAAAGAAAACAAACAAATAAACAAACAAAAAAAAAAAAAATTCTAACCTAAGTTAGGGTAGACCTATGACCTAGACGACTCCTAACTGGTTAGACTGTCCACGGGAGGTAGGGTGCAGACTTTGACCATAAGTTAATCAGCCAGGTCAGAGCAAGAGTGGTGGGAGATTTTCCGTCAAGGACGTTCCTTAATTAAATAACCACCAATCTTCGGGCTTTCGGCCCTCAATCCCCTTCCTAGACACTGATTTGGCAGGAGTCAACTTCCAGCACTGTTCCCCCTTAGGATAATCTCCTAATTGAGTCCGAGATGTCCCTAGGGCCAACGTTTACTAATTTTAAGTTAGGCTTGGGTTAGTGAGTGCTTGGGATATGATTTTTGGGCTAAGGAAGGGTGATGAAATCCCCACCTTATCTTGTTAATGGGTTATGCCCTTAAAATAAATTTGTGCAAGTGTACAAAATATGTAAATAAGATTCACTCAAAGCATCAACCAAGAGATGAGTCCTATTCTACATGAAATGCGATCGTACCTTGCTCCAGCACTCTTCAACAGTAAAATAAAGGAATTGAAAAGACACGTGCCTAGGATGCAAACGTCTAATCAATTTTTATCTTTAACAACAAGTATTTTATTGTTGATTAGTTAGCAGTAAGCAGGGTTATCACAGAACAAAGTTTAACAGAGCAGTAGACATATATTGCAATTTGCAGCAACCTGCAAAAAGATGGATCAGTAGGGAACTACTCAGGCCGCGGTTTCGCGGCAATTGCCGCGTTTCCGCGGCTCTGAAGTAGGCTCTTATGCTCTGCCTTCGAGGGCAGAGTTACAGAGTTGCTATATGTCCACTTCTGCTATCAGTTTCCCTGTTCTCCAAACCTGCAAACAGAAAGAATAAAATAATTAGTTAAAATTTTTTTTATTTTTAGAGAAAAATTTACCGTCCCTCCCCGGCAACGGCGCCAAATTTTTGATTGAGTTTTTTCCTGCACACAAAATAAAGTATTTTAGATTTAGAACAAAATGTGCAAGTGCTCAATTCGAATCCGCGGTAGCAGTGGCTATGCGGGTCGTGATCCTCAGGGAGGGACTAGCGATAGAAGCGTTTGTAAGTTATCTCTAAAAATTATTTTCTTTAAGTTAACAAAAAGAATAGTTAAAGTTAAGTTAGGAAGAAGGCGGTAGATTATGAAGATGGAGGATTAGAGGTGGTATTTATAATGAGATGAGAAAGAAAGAATTGGGAGATGGTGATTTAATCTACAAAAATAAAAGAAAAGAAAAGAAATAAACACTAACCTTAGTTTGGTTGAAGAAAAACGTGAAATCCTAACACTTTCTACTTTGCTTTGGAGGCGTTGAACGCATAAACCATAGGATCGATCTCAGTCCCCTGTTCGTATTATATCATCAAGCTTGGGCAAGTATGAAGTGATACGTACCTTGAGGAGGAGAACATCACCATGAAATATCGTTGGCACCCACCAAGATTCGTTATACTTGTGCTTTGGAAATCACTTGCATGCTCATCATAAACCAACAGAGATAAAAATAGAAAAAGAGAAGAAAACAAAAAGGAAAATAAAGCAATGACATAAAAGAAAAGTTACCTTTATTAATTGATACAATGGAAGAGAAGAGAAGCATACATCGGTGTCACTCTCAACATAGCCCTCTCCCTCACTTACATAAAAATTAAAAAAAGAAAAGAAAACCTAAACTACAAGAAAGAAGAAAGCCTAAAACCCTAGATTTGGCCCTCTGGCTCTGGACGCTCTTCTCGGTTGCACTGCAGGGGTATTTATAGGAGCAGAAGGAGGTAGAGTCCCAGTCGAAGTCGTCCACGAAGGCGGTTTCCTGGATATAACTGGATTGCCGCAGAAACGCGGCTTGGGCCGCGTTTCCGCGGCCTTATGGTGGCGGCTGGCCACGCGCTTTGGCGCGTGGTTTCTCCTGGTCCGTCCATCTGGTCGTTTTCTTCTGGAAGCTGCATCCTGGCTCTTAATCTTTGGATTTGGATATAACTTGGGAATCAAGTTACCTAGATCCCAAATCTTTTATACATGAATTTGTGATCTTAAATTCTCCTTCTTGGCTTTTATCCTCATCTGCAAGTTTTTAGGGTTGAATAGAAGTCTATCCTTCCCTCTTCTTTAATATTTGCAACTTTGGCCCTTGTGTATTTGCAATTTTGACAATTAATATTTGCACTTTTGCACTTGGGCTTGAATATGAGCTTTTGGGCTACTTTTAGGCTTTATTTATTATTAAAATAAGAACTCAAGGCCTGCACACAATAAATCATAAAATATTAGTAAATGTGCAGAATTATATGAATAAATATGAAAATGTGATGGTAAATGTCATGATAAAAATGTAATTTTCACTACCAATCAGCTTCTAAGCCCAACATAACTCTTCGACAACTCATCATGCTGAGGGGAATAGCATGGCTAGCCCAACTCAAACGGTAATTGGTAAAGGCACCTCAAATCCGTTGATAACTGAGGGTTTGCTAAAAACCCTGGGTTCTAATGTTCCCATCCTCATTAACATCCGACGCCTCCAACGGCTAAGGACAGAGGAAAATGTTGGCTTTTAAGCCCAACATAAGTCTTCGACAACTCATCATGCTAAAGGGAATAGCATGGCTAGCCCAGCTCAAACGGTAGTTGGTAAAGGCAACTCAAATCCGTTGATAGCTGAGGATTTGCTAAAAATCCTAAGTGGATGTAATTTCACCCTCTCCTCCAAAATCCCTTACCAATTCTCATACATAGAATGGTAGGTCTACAAAATTCAAGCCATTGCTAAGTTAACACTATACCTCTGGTAATGAAAATTTTCAATACTCCCTATCGAGTATAAATTTTACTTGTCAACTCTACATGGAGTAGCAAGCCTTCAAATTTACCAAGTTAACACTATACCTCTGGCTCTTCAAACTTCACTTGTCAATTCTCATCAATAGAATGACGGGTCCTCAAATTGCTCGTATCGCAAATCAATTCTTGTCAAGTTAATACCACACCTCTGACAAATTACTGTTAAGTTAACATTACACTTCTAACAGTAATCAAGTGGCTGCCAAGTTCAATATTAAACCTCTGACAGTCATTTTCCATCAGACTTTCATATCGAAGCTGAAGTGAACGATACTAAGTTTAACACTACACCTCTAGCATCCAAGTCATTTCTAAGTTCAACAATACACTTAAGGCCATGACTTTCCCTCGGACTTCCTTGTTAAAGTCGAGATGACCAATGCCAAGTTCAAAATTACACCTCTAGCATTACCCTCACTGTCAAGTTAAACATCACACCTATGACAGTGACACTTTCAGTTTTCCCAAATGAAAGCTGAAATGCTTCTGAGTCAAGTTAATATCACACCTCTGACTCACATTCTTATCAAGTTAACATCACACTTCTGACAAGACTACATTCAACCCGTTAAGTTAATATCACACCTCTAACGGTAAAAACTTCCCTAGATCTCTCGCGAATCTAGTCTCGCTTGTTATTCTCGTCAACACAATAACAAGCCCACTTTAAAACATTGTTAGGTTAATATTACACCGTTAACAGTGTTTTCATCAACTCCCCAGCTATCTTAATCAAGTTAAGCCTAAACCTCTGATAAAGGTTCATCTTCCCTGGGGGTACAAGTTCCACCTGTCGCTTTCTTTTATAGAGTGGCAGGTCCACAGAATTATCTTATCTCTGTCAAGTTAATATCATACCTCTGACAACATTGCTGAGTTCCTGAAATAGGATCTCTCTCTCTATAAAATTTGACTCGTTAAGATTATCATCATAGTTTTAACAAGTCAAAGATTCTTTGTTTCTATTCGTCTTACTTAAAAAAAAAAAGGGTTTCAAGACAATAGGAGACAAAAAGAAAAGTGTCACTTTTATTTATATCCGGCCATATGAAAGTGATACAAAACGCTCTCTTATATAATAAAGATTGAGTGTTACAATAAAGGAGTACAAAGAAGTCCCTTTCTCTCTCAAAGGTTGCACTCACTACTTGAAGCTGCTCACAACTCCAAGTACAAGATATTTGGAAGGGCGCCAAAGTATGATTGAACACTATGGTGACGATCGGAAGCTGGTTGCACCACGATGCATGATGTAAACATCGAAGAAGCCTCTGGTTGACCGAGAACAATGATGTTTCTTGAGGTCGAAAGGCAGCTGAATCTTCTGATTCCACCTGACCATCCGAAGCAGCGAGGTATGATCCTTCGTTGATGAACATCTCCACCACCAGAAAGTCACCCAATGAGCATGGAGTTCTCATCGATGTCACTTCTGAGGTAGGTGAAGGGAGAATTCAAGAACATACCCACCACTATATCCCCCGCCATACTCACTCTGACCATGCCATGCCAAGAAGCATGACTGGTGCATTGAATCCAAAGAGATCTTGGCGAGGGTCAGGGCCCATGACTTCTTCTCCTGTGGTCGACCATCGACCAAGCTCACTGGCCGATATATTCTCCCAAGGGCCCAGCGAATATGAAAAAGGATGATTAAGCCTACCTGCAAGAAGCAAACAAAAATTAGAAGATCTGAAGCTTAGGATACTTCAACAGAAAAACTAAGTGACAGATGCAGCTATTGTTGAAAGCTTCAAACGCAGGAATGACCCCGCAGCGAACCAAACTTCTGCGGCGGTAGAAACAGACGCGATCAAAACTGTGACAATACACAGAGTTCGAGCGCAGTCTAGTTTTGCACCCGTGTCTAAAGTTCGAGACGCGAAAATTGCCATCTCCCTGTTGATAAACAGGGGTTGCAAAATTCAGTCCTGAAACCTTTGATCTAAGTCAACAGCCTCAGACGCGAGCTCTGTATGTTAAGCCCATGGTCCAGGTGCAAAAGTTCATTAAACTCGCGTCCAGAAAATTTTAAGTCAGAATTTTCTAAACGACGCAATTTCCAAAGATGGGTACACCAGTTAGACTTCAGAAGAAGGTCAAGAAGATGAATCTCTTTAAGAGATATCGAAACTGAAACTCAGTTGGGCTGAGAATTTCATCGCAAAACCAGGAAGTCATACCCGCAGAGGCCTCTATTAAAAGTTGAACTTTCTGCATCAAAGTGCAGACATAAAAGGTGTTCAAGGAGACGCTTTTTATTATTGAAATCACTTGACAGTGGTAATCTTTCGGAGAGGCTAAACAGAAGCATGAAAGCTCTGGGTCGTCTTCGTCCATGGAGGCAAGTCCCTGGTGAAGTCCTTGAAGGGAGAAGGCAGAATCGCTCAGAGCATTCGCTCTCAAAGGAAAGCAGTTTAAGTAATGAACTGCTGAAAGGCGAGGCTGAGCCCTATTTATAGGCAAACCATAATGCCTATAATTAATGGCTCGCTAATCAGAACCGTCGGCTTTAATGACCGCACGAGTGTCGAAGCCCAATAAAGGTTTGACGCGTGGATCGTCGCTTCGGGAAACAACGGAGACACGAGCCTCCAACCGCTAGCGCCGGTTTGGCATTAAAAGGCGTTAATGCTTAAACCCAATGAAGGTTTGACGCGTGGACTGCCGCGTCGGGAAACATCGGATGATACGAGTCCCCAATCGTCAACATCGACTAGACATTTAAAGATCCAACGAAATCTTTATGACAAGCTGCATGAAACGCCTGGGAAGTTGCACCAAACGCAGGCCCAAGAGCCGCGTCCAGGAACTGGCGTCCCCTTTGCGAATCCGAAAATGGCGTCCCTTTTTATTCCAGCCAAGAGAACCGCAGCCGCGTCTCTCAGAGTGATTCAAAGTTGCATCCCTTCACAGCAAAAGGGACCCCTTCTAGGGGTCGCGCTTGAAAATCACATAAAAGTGGAAAGCTATGTCGTGAGACTTGTGTCCTCAACGGAGAAGGCCCATGGCATTCACAAGTATCTTGAAGCTGCGTCTACATGGCGAAATGATAATGGTGTTCCTATCATAAACTCAATATAATTTGAGTTTGTACCAGGTCAAGGACCCATTGCCGCGTTCTCATATCTATGTGTCAGTTTTGAGGAGCATAAGACCGCGTCCTCACGACATCCTGAATTCTACACTTGGGCAAAGTTAAGGGCTGCGGCTAGGGAGCCGCACCCGAAGCTGCGTCCTTTGCGCCACCTAGAACCGCGTCTCAATGGACAGGTCAGAGTCGCGTTTCTCAGGACCGCGTCTCCATATAAATCAGAGCTGCGTTCCTCCCAAGAACTTAGTTCTACCTAAGTTCATTATTCACAGCCAATCAAGGATCACAGCCAAAGACTGCTGCTAAGAAGTTGGATTCATCTACAATGGGACAATGAAGATGGAGCAAAATTTCAAGAAACTTTTATTATTTGATCCAAAAATGATAAAAGTGATACAAACACTCCTGATGAATTGAGTGTGCTGTCCCTAAAAAAAAGGGAGGCTAATAATCTTGATTAGCCAAGGAACGGATTTGTTCTCGGAGGCGATGTATCTCGTGCTGACGTGCTTTCTCAGCCTCCATGAGAGCCTAGACCCGCAACTCCTCCTCAGACAAAAATCTCCTCGTAGCCAGCTGCGCTCGTAGGGATTCCAACATGGAGGAGTGAGTGGAGAGGTTTTCCTCAACCTACATCTTGGCAACCTCCAGCCCTTCCAGCTTCTTCCTGGCAGTGGCAAGCTTCTGTTCATTGATTGCAATCAAGGCTTCTGCTTTGGCTATGGTGGCCCTAGCACTGATGATAACCTGCTCTGCGCTCTGCATGACGAGTTCAGATTCCCTTGAATCGCCAATTAGCTTTTGATGGTCCGCCCGGAAATGTTGGAGATGGTGAGTCTCTTTGGCTATTTGTTCCTCCATCTCCTTCCGCTCCTTTCTTGAGCAGCAAGAAGCCTAGTCAGGGTTGCTTGGGCCTCGTGAACTGAGCCAGCATCTTCTAAAGACTTAAGCTCTTTCAGATCACTCCCCAACTGCTCCACCAGCAGCAGACACGCCCTAGCCTGTGAAGGACCTCCAGTATGACTGATGTTCCTGTTCAAATTCTCGAGAAGCACTCGGGCAAATTCGAAAGAACTGCCCCCAGAGAGGATGAGGTCGATACATGATCGCATGGAAGCGAAGAACTGCTGCACCATTTGACGTGCCAGTTCCTCCATGATATCATTGGCCGGGGAGAACTCTGCTGATGTACTCCCAGATCCTCTTTCTATCACAGGGCGAGAGATGGCAGTCAACTCGTCCCGTGCAGAAGTAGGGTCAACAACAGGCGCAGTAGAAGCTGAAATGGTTGCCGGTACTTCTGGCACAGTTACGGCTGTCATAGCAGCCTCCATGGCGACTGAAGTAACAGCGAACCTGGCTTCTTCGGAACCCTCGGTCGGGGGTTAAATTGTATTGCTTTTTGGCTCAACGCTGGCTGCCCCTGCTGAGTCGACGCTGACTGCCAAGCCTTCTACCTGAGCTTCCTCAGCACTCTCTGCAGATCACCAAAACGTCAGTCATGACAATAAAAGGAAAATATTCAAAACATCAATATTTCCTTACCAAGCCGAGGGTCCGAAGACGGCAGATCCCTGGGCAAATCTTGCAAGGTTGAGGTCTCCCCGACCTCAATAATTGCCCTCTCTTGAGGCATCTCAGCAGCAGCCTCAACACCCTCCTGCTGGGCCAGCTCCTGCATCATCTCCTCGATATGGGAGGAAGTCGCGGCCTCGCTATCCGCGGCCAACCCTGCAGCATAAAGGGAAAATGTCAGAACCTGTTCCCTAGTTAAAAAGGGAAACTGGGTCAACAAGACGATAAGAGTACCTTCAGCAGGAGCAGTTGCCGCTTGTGATAACGCCGTCACCGGATCACACCCGTATATTTCTTCATCCGTGATATGTGAGAATTTACTTGGATCTGGATGAGCGGGTTCATCGCCAAAATTGACTTCATCGCCTGAATCATATTCGTCCTCGCCGGACGATGAAGACGATAGTTCAACGCGAGAAGCCTCGACAATTGAGGCCTTGCCACCAAATACCCCAGTAGTAGGGCTGGGGTCAACTGCTCGCGAGCTGGAGATTAATACAGCAGGAGACCCAGGCTGTGGTGCCTCATCTCTCCTCTCTTGAGCTGAAGAAGCCCCTGGCTGAGTTGAGACCCCTGAAATCTCAACATCATCCCTTCCCACCAGGTCAGCCTCAAGTTGCTCAGCCTCATCAGTTGCAGTGGGATCATCAGCAAGCTCTCCTTCTTCTAAAATTACGGGACCCCTGCTGCGCAATCCACGAGAACGAACAAGGGGGGCGTTGTCTTCCTCCTCCTCTTCTTCCCTCTGCTCTTCGATGCCGGAGGGGACGGTCTCTTCAGCCGCCAAGTCTTTCCTGGCCTTCTTCGGGGCAGGCTCAACAGTGGAAGTAGAAGAAGACTCAGCTTGGAGAGTAACGCCATGAGGACGTTTATGCACCGTCTGTCAACGCCTTCTGGCAGATTGCTCCCTGGGTGCTGCCGCTCTCGGTTCTCCCTGTGTTTCCCCTCTGGCTTCCCTCTGAGCCGCCCGATATTCATCGAGGCCTCGCGAGCGCTTGTTGGACGCCACTTTCTCCTCATAGGACGCATTAATGCTCTTAATGCATGAACGCTCCATTGAGTAGCCAGTCATCTTGCTAGCCTGGAAGTACCAGGTGCAGAAGCTAAGACTTGCGTAACAGTTTGGCGTCTTATGAGGTAAATGAAAAAGAGCCTGTGTCCCCCCAGTTACGCTGTAATACCAAGCCCGAGCACCTTCAAAAAGATTTCCACTGAAGGCAAGCTGAGCGTTAGGGTTACCGACATATAGTTGGTCATAGCCAAACTGTCAGGCGAACGATTCGGCATATAAGGCTCGATCGTGCACGAATTCCCTTGCCGGAAGAGCAGATACCCGGGCCGGATATTGATAAGCCACCAGAAGACTCCCGATGGCAACCTTGTGAAGTCGTCCGGACCCACAATGTCGGCGAACTTATCCCCATAAGCGGCATCTGTAATCTCGGGGAAGCAACGGTTAAGATGATAATTTGAAGCGTTCAGAACACACTTCCGGACGTAGAACATATAGTTGTTGCACCAGCTCGAACTCTCCAGCCGCTGCACAAAAGGGACAAACCCCTCGCATCGGGACACTGGCGTCATCAGTGAAGGGCAGTGCATCACGTACCAAGCCATTAAGTACGTGCAGGGAAGCTCAATCCGAGGGTTAGGGGTCCTCACTCTCGGCCTCCCTCTAAATCGACCTCCGGGTTACCTTGGGAGTCGACGATGGCCTCCACCCTGCACAGGCTCTGAGTCAGGGCCCGCAACTCGCTTGGATACCGGTCACCATTGCCGGAAGGAGAGCTATGGACCTACCATGGGCCAGCAGCACCACCGATACACCACGTCGGCAACAATCACCTCATGCGGCAGTGTCGGCACTACACAGCGCTTCAACCACAGCATGAGGAAACCCGCCAGCAGTGCCCGGTTAGAAATGGGGATCTGGGCCTGGTGATGGAAACTTTCGAAAACCGTGTCAGGTTTGAAAGTGTCTTCGTTCGACTCTGTGGTATAAGAACTCACAGAGGCGTCGATCCTCTCGGCGATTTTTTCGTCAGAGCTGGGAGCCAGACTGGTCACCGAGTGGTCTTTTTCGGTGATACCATTAAACAAGTAGCTCGCCCAAGATAGTTGCTTGACTCCCCTAGTCCTCCAGGAGGTTATTTGGCCGCAGATGTGGAAATGACATAGCACTTCCCAGTAGGTCTCATATACGCGAGGGCACTCTTTTTTCAAAAGATGAAGCTCCTCAGAGGTGGGGACGTATTCCTCATAAGGAGCATCTCCCATTACCAGCCCCGAGACTTCATATAATTCATGCAGGGCGAGTCCCATTTCTCCAACCGGGGGTGAAGAACGTCCCCATCAAAGGGTTGTAATGCTCCAGGATCCCAAAGAAATTTTGAAAATTCTGTGGGATGCCATATTGCACAACCCTGACTGCTTAATACAGTCCCACCTGGTCCAATAGACCTCCGAGTTCGGTGAGGACAAAGCTCACCATCTTACCCCACCAGTACTTGTCAGTGGAATGACCCACCCGAGCGGACGAAAGTCAGTGAAAAAATCACCCCCTACCTTCATGATTGATTAATAAAGGTAGTGCTGAGCTGAGGAGTTTCCCCTACTGGGTAATCAGACCTGAGTAACCCAGGAAACAAGCTAAAAAACTTCCCTTCCATGACCAGCAGTGTGTACCTTCTTGGCACCCAGGATGCCGAGCGAACACCAGGAACAGATCGGGCAAGATCCCATTCCATTGCCCGAGGGACAGACATGTGCTGAAGGTAACATAGGGGATACATTCTCTCCATATTTGGAAGAAAGAATTTCCTACCCCCTATCTGGCGGAGCCACTTGTAATCGCCATCATGCAAGACGTAACCACCTTCACCAATATTGTCCCCAAAGAAGAAGACGGGTTTCTTCAGTGGAATGCGCGAATTCGTTTTAAATTCTGCGTCAGTCATAAGTTCCCGGAATGTCGCCATGTCAACCTTGGAGAGCCTCTCCCTTCGCTCCTTCAGCTTGTCGGCAGTCACAGGAGCAGTCCTTTGCAACACAAAGGTTAAATTGCGGTCAGCGCCACCTACATGCCCGAAGTGACACTTCTTGGAGAGAGGGTCGGAGGAATATCGCACTGTAAAAGAGGATAATACTTGATCAAGAAAAGAAATTGATTAAGTATCCACAACTCAAACGCAGGAATCAACCCAGACGCGGAAATCATCAAAATCTGCGTCCAGACCCGATGATTGCGAGACTAGCATGGAGCCGCGTTTTAAAAATCCAAGACTTATGAAAAATCTCTAAGTACTTGGACTCAGACGCAAGATTCTTGAGCACCAACGTCTGATTTCACAAGACGCAAGAG
>JAVJIF010014199.1:0-105711 GCA_038442645.1 Agave tequilana
GCAGCGGTAGCGTGGATCCCCGCAGATCATCCAGAGCTTCATCCTTCCAGGCCCTCTGTGAGTCTCTCGTTTTTCCTTTTTAAACTCGTGAGTGTCCTTTTCTGTTCATACTTGTACTATCCTTGTATACTTGTATGCGAGCTCCTTTTTATACTGTTCATTTATGTATATTCCTTGTACTCTCGCATTTGCGCATATTAGTGATATGATATTCATGTAATATTGTAATCACTCTGGTGATAATTCTGTAATTGTATATATGTGTTGGAATGTATAATGCACCATTTGCTTCCGTACTCTGATTCTTGTCTGTACTGATGCTTAGCGTATATACGGGAAGGTACTTCGGACTTACGTATATACGTTGCAGTGACGTCCCCGTATCCGTGGAATCGGGGCGTTACAGGTTGGTATCAGAGCTTAGGCTCTAACCTCCTCAGTACGTCCAGAAGGCAAATCAATGGTAAAGAGATTTGCAACTGGAATACATGAGTCTTGGTTATACATTCCAACTACAAGTGCAGAGTTATCTATTTCTTGATCATCTATCCTTTGATTCCTATCCTTTGATTCCTAGATCCTTTCCATGTCCCTTCCCTGTTTTGGTTTTATGAAGCCTTATACCATCTTAAGATATGACTAGACTAGAGAGGTAGTGGCTAGTTCGGAATGAAGCTATTATGTGATCTCTTCGGCCAACTTGATGAAGCTTGGTATTCTCCAGATCGATCTTGATCTGGCTATCTTTCAGAGGACAGCAGTCGGATTCTTAATTATCGGTCTTCTTTATTATGCTCAGGATTTTCGGGGTTTTCTTTTTACACAGCCACGACATCATCAGTATTCATTTATTACACAGCCACGACATCATCAGAATTCATTTATTGCACAGCCACGGCATCAGCAGTATTATTCAGTATTATTCGGAGATTTATACAGCCGAAAGTGCAGAGGGTTATTATGGATCAGTCAACTTGAGAGCCCTACCTATAGTATTTCATAACTTAATCGGTATAATTCCACCCTTGTCCCCTTTGTATTCAATTTACCCCTTAACGAAATTGCGAGGACGCAATTTTTGTAAGGTGGGTGGATTGTAATACCCCGTTCCCCAGAATACGTACTTAGTTGCGTATTCAGATTTTCCGATCGTATTTTTTCGATTTGTTTCCTGTATTTGTTTTGCTTTATGAATTCCTTATATGATTGTTTTGTCTTGGTTTTGGATTCGTGGACTCGGAGTCAGTCCCAGTCCGAACCAGGAACTCGATTATAGTATATTATTCGATTTGGTCTTTCCGGTGATTAGATTTGACCGATTTTAGTTTTAAATACCATTTTCCAATATTATATATTTTCTATGATTTTCTAGATTTTCTGGAATTAAAATGAATTTCTTCAAAACCGGTGTCGGCCAGTGTCGCTGACCGCTTCCCAGATTTTTAATTCACAAACCACTTGGAATTTCCAGAAGAGTCTTTAGACTTTTCTTCTTAGAATCACATTTCTTATTAAATCCTTTTTCTGGAGATTTTACGAATTTATGAATTTTCCACCGGAGTCGGTAGATAACCGATTCCAGGATTTTTAATTCACACACAGCTAGGAATTTCTAGATGGTCCTTTAGACTTAATTCTTAGAATCACATTTCTTACTTACATACTTTTTCTGAGGATTTTATGATTTTATGGAAATTCCTTCGGAGTCGGTAGGTAACCGATTCCAGGATTTTTAGTTTACAATCGGGATTGAATTTCTGAATTCCGCTTTCACTTTATGTCTTAAAATCATGTTTTCTTCTTAAATGCATTTTCTGGGATTTTTCAGAATTTATCAAAATCCGGCCGACCCGGGGTAGACCGGTATCGGCGATTGACTTCCGGATTTTTAATTTGAAAACGGGATTTTATTTCTGAAAACCGATTTCATATTATTCCTCAGGATGACGTTTTCTACCTCCGGGTATTTTTGGGGATTTTTCGGAGACAGTCGATTTTCTACCTTATTATTATATTATTATTTTTCTTAATCTTTCTTTCTTTCTTTTCCTTTCTTTTCCTTCCTTTTCTTTTTCCCTCAACCGACTCCACCTCACCCCCCTCATTTAATTCCCCTCTCCCTCATTAATTCCTCTCCCATCACTCTCTCTCTCCTTCTCTTTTTCTTTTTCTTTTCTTTTTCTTTTTCCTTTCTTCTCATTTCCTCTCTTCTTCTCCTCCTCCATTTGGTGGCCGACGACCAAGCCCTATCACCGGCCACCTCGAGCTCCCCGGCGGTCACCTCCGGCGGCCAACGCCGGTGAGAGAACCCCATATCCTCTCTCTCTCTTTTTTTTTTCTTCCTTTTCTTTTCTTTTCCCTTTTTTCTTTTTTCCTTTCCCTTGGGGCCGGCAACCACGACCACCCTCGTCGCCGATCCCTTCTTCTCCGGCGCTGCCCCGGCGAGGGCAGACCGCCGCCGGCCATGTGCCGGCGGCCTTGGGCGTGGCCAGGGGGCCTCGGGCCCCCTGTGCTCTGCTGTGGAGGGGGCGGGGCCCCCTCCTTCTTCTCCTCGGGGTGGCCGGCGCCACCCCGTTCTGGCCGCCGCCGGCGGTGAGCCGGCGGCCGTGGGTGGCCAGGGGCCCGCCTGGCCCCTGTGCCTGTGCTGAGGGGGGGCAGAGCCCCCTCTTCTCTGCTGGAGGGGGCGCAGCCCCCTCCTTCTCTTCTCCCTGGGGTGGCCGGCGCCACCCCAGTCTGGCGCCGCCGGCGCTCTGCCGGCGGCCGTGGGCGGCCAGGGGGCCACTTGGGCCCCCTGTGCGAGGCCTGAGAGGGGGGCAACAGCCCCCCTCTCTTCTTTCTCTGCTGGAGGGGGGCACAGCCCCCCTCTCTTCTTCTGTTGAGGGGGCAGTGGCCCCCTCTCTCCTTCTCTGCCGGCGGCCGGCGCCACCCGGCGCCGCCCTGGCCGGCGACGGGCCGAGCGCCCCCAAGGGGGGGGCGCTGTGCGTGAGCCAGGGGGGCAACAGCCCCCTGCTCTCTTTCTCTCTCCCTGAATCTCTCTCCTGCTCTCTTTCTCTCTCCCTGAATCTCTCCTCCTCTCTCTAGAAATCTCCCCCTAGATCCTCTCTCTAAAATCCCCATTTTCTCTCTCTAGGATATCCCCTTCCCTCTTTCTCTCTCTACATTTTCTCTCTCTAGAAATCACTCTCTCTCTAGGAATCCCACCTTCTCCCTCCTCTTTCTCTCTCCACATATTTATATATCACAGGTTATGGCGTGCCCCGGATTTCGTGGATTTCGGGTTTTCGGCGTGTTGGTGATTTAGGCGAGTAATCTCGCCTCTCTTTGAGTTTCCCGTTTCATCGGATCGATAAGTATTTCTCTTTATATTTCCATGTATTTGATTCCATGTCTTTATGTCTTTTACTGTTATCATACTATGCGTGGCAGACCCTTCGTGGTCGTTGTATTCTTGGTTTCCGATATGTTACCACTGCCCTGCTATTGCTTGGATTAGGGTAGCTTTATCGTGTACTTGTGCCATGCTATTGATATGCTTATTTTTATCATATGCCATGCGTGGCCGACCCTTCGTGGTCGTTGGACTTTGAGTCACTTCCTTGTTACCACTTACCATGCTATTACTAGACCTGTCAATTACATGTTACCTTTTAACACATGTATATCACCTGACATCTAGAGTGTTGTCACCTGACCACTTGACATGCTCTTTGGCAAGACCCTATTGGTATGACCTGACTTACCCAGACTATTATCAATCTCTTATATGCTTGGTTGCTTGTTAAATATCACCATCCTGTCATGCTATCACTTGACACCCAGCATGACGACTTGACTTGTGATTGTCATCTTTACGGGAACCTTGACTTATTATCCTGTATCATGATCAGTGACCTGTATATTGTATTCCTGCTTTACATGCAGTGACCTGACTATATAGTACTTATGTACTTCTTATTCCTGATCATGTCCATTTCCTGTTATTCCCGTAAAGTGATAATTAAACTAATAACTCTTAAAATGGACCAACTTGTATTGGGTCGGGGAAACATGCGGATATCGATATGTGTACGTGTTTACAGCGGCTTTAGGTTGTGCACTATATTTTCCGGTCTGACCTGCGGTACACCAGGGGACCGAGGGGAGTAGCTTGATCCCTGTATTGTATTGTTGGTACCATATTGATTGATATTGAGGCCTAGCGGCTGGGTTCCGTCACAAGCGCGGAACAATATTGGACCGTTATCCGGGCATGCACGGGATCCACTGTAAACATAGTTCGTTGATACCCCCGCTTGTTTCCAATAACAACCTCGCTTTACTCGGATATGGATCTATGTGTGTTGGGACGCTAGTTCACATAGCTAGATATCAGGGTAAGACGAGTAATAATAAAGTGTCATAATAACCGGCTCTTTAAGTTGTAAGTAGAGGTATGTGGAATGGGACGCATACCAAAGCCTACAGCTTAAATAGCTATGAATTTGTGCTGTGCCTTACCGTATTTGCTTTTCCCGGACTTTATATCGGATTTCATGTTTTATGAGTATTATGATATGACTACCTTGTAGCTCGTCCTTAGTTTTATTCTGATTTCCTGTTTTATGATTATCATGCCATATCTATTCTTACCTGCTCTATCCTATCTGCCTCCTGAGTATTCCTACTTGATATATGCATTATTGTGCTCACCCTGCTTCGCCACTTGGTTTTGCTTCACCACTCGCCTGGGGAGTATCATTTGACTCCCCTGGATCCACATGTCCAGGTCATGGAGCTAGGAGCGTGTGATCAGAGTAGCGCAGCGGTAGCGTGGATCCCCGCAGATCATCCAGAGCTTCATCCTTCCAGGCCCTCTGTGAGTCTCTCGAGTTTTCCTTTTTAAACTCGTGAGTGTCCTTTTCTGTTCATACTTGTACTATCCTTGTATACTTGTATGCGAGCTCCTTTTTATACTGTTCATTTATGTATATTCCTTGTACTCTCGCATTGCGCATATTAGTGATATGATATTCATGTAATATTGTAATCACTCTGGTGATAATTCTGTAATTGTATATATGTGTTGGAATGTATAATGCACCATTTGCTTCCGTACTCTGATTCTTGTCTGTACTGATGCTTAGCGTATATACGGGAAGGTACTTCGGACTTACGTATATACGTTGCAGTGACGTCCCCGTATCCGTGGAATCGGGGCGTTACAACTACTCCCAGTGCGGATTTTGTTTGTGAATAAGCAAAGTTGGTGACCGAATTAAACAAGATCATTATGTTAAATTCTTATTAACTGTGGAAAAAAAGTTAAATAATTTTTATTTTGTTTTCGCTCCATCAATAGAAACCAGGATCATGCCAGCGTGGAATATCACTAGTTTGCCTTACTTTACAGGTGCTCGGCTAGTATCCCAAGATGGGCAGGTTTATAAATTAACATCTCGGGATACTAGCCAGGAAGGCCACGCCGACGGCCTCTAGCGGGTCCCGCGAGATACCTTCTTTGTTAGTCCCAGCGTTTAAGTAGGAAGGCAAAGCAATCTTGGATGGGTGCGATCATACCAACACTAGTGCACCGGATCCCATCAAAAATCCGCAGTTAAGCGTGTTTGGGCGAGAGTAGCACTAGGATGGGTGACCTCCTGGGAAGTCCTCGTTTTGCACCCTCGGTTTTTTCCACAGTTAAGCGAGCTTGGGCGGGATTTCCCTGTTCCCTGGTTTTATTTATTTATTCATTTTGTTTTTTATTTTTCAACCGATTATAGCGTGCCCCCGTGAAAACAAGGATAACTATTATAGTAGGTTACTTTTGATTAAAAAATAGGGACATTGCGGGGCACTAGTGTTGGTATGATCGCACAATTATATCGGAAAGTTAAATCACTATTTAGTATTATTAAAAAAACGGAAAGATCAATTATCGCACATATTTTGCACCGATGATTGGAAGTGTTGGTATTTGTTCACTATTTAGTATTATCGCACATATTTTGCACCGATCAATTATCGCACATAGGACTGGTATACCATCCTTATTAGTTCTAGCATATGTGCGCGATGGGCCTTTCTTTTAATTATGATTTTTTAAACCTGTCAAACGATAATAAGATGAAAATATTGATCATACTATAGTTATACCTGGGAAAGCGAACGTAGAACGTTTTAAACAATATTAATTAAAGAATAATTGGGCACTACCCTTTAACAGTTAGGAAATCAGACAAAGTTAAAAACCTATAAAAGCTTAAGTTAGAATCATAATCATCCACGATAGTTAATATTTTTCTTTATTATTGATACTAGAAATTATTTTAAGGCAAATAGCATAAAATCTTATTTATAGGCTGGCCACAACAGGCCTTAGCCTATAAATAAATACAGATAATTTTGAAATTCTAATCAAAGAATCGTATTTATATAGTCGTGCGTAAGGATGTTAATTATTTAATTTAAACTCCTAGCGAGCACTTCCTTTGTTAAAAATTAAGCCCTTTTCACCCATACCTTGTTAAACACCTGTGTCAACGCAATCTATAGTGTTAGTAAATTAAAAAATAAATTACCATTAGTCCACCCTAAAAATAAATCCCCCGATTGTACTAGTGAAAACCTAGTATAATTAAAAAAGCGAGGGTGCAACACAAAGACTTCCAGGAGGTCACCCATCCTAATACTACTCTCGCCCAAGCACGCTTAACTGCGGAGTTCTGATGGGATCTGGTGCACTAGTGCTGGTATGCTCGCTTAACTGTGAGGGTGGAATACCTTCTTTTAGTGAGCGAAATATGCCGGCTCCGCAGTGAAGTGAAAAATATATAAACGCTGAGACTAACTATATTAAATGGGTGACCTCCTGGGAATAGCCGAATTATTTAATTATGCTAGGGTGAGATATCCGTACAAAAACGAAGTTCGCACAGTTAAAACAAAAGAAAGCTTTTTCACTAGCGATCGCCCTTCTGGGAAGTCCTCGTTGTTCTTGATAGTATGACTATATGCTAGTGCACTAGGTGATATATTTATTTATTCCCTGTATAGTTTATACCTCCTCGTTTAGCGTGATGGGTATACCTATTTTATCCGGATAAATTTATAAATAAATAAACAACACTAGGACTATTCTAGAAATAATAACAGGTTATTCCTGGGAAAAGATCGCATCCATCCTAGTGTTGGGATTGGATAAATTTCGGTCCATGCGAACATAGAAATTAAGGCGAAGTTATTTATCCATAGTGTTGGTATTGATCGTTTATTTTTTAATTCAGGATGTCCTCGTGGAAGTTCCCTTGGAAATAAGTTAATTTTTTGCTCATGTAAATCTCACTTGCATTATAATTACAATCTATTTTTATTTGCTAGTGTTGGTATGATCATCCCCGTGAGATACCACGATCCTTTATAAATAAATTCTAAGATTAGTCCTCGTGTTGTTTTTGTTAATTATCATGTGCACCCATCACTCTTGGATGGGTCACCGATATTTGATTTGTAAGTATCACGGAAAAACAAGGTACTTTTTTATCAGTATAATTGTACTGGTTTAATTAATACAAACTATGATTTAAGGACGTGCTTGATACAACGTATAACACGAATTAGTAAGATGGGAAGATCGAGTGCTGGTATAAACCTTATTAATTTTGATATGCAATGTATACTTTGTTTATTTTAATGTGCGAAGATATTATTGTGGCCGACCCTGCTGGAAATATATAGTATCGTGGATGGGCCCATCCATGATCGCACTGATGGGACAAACGTATCGTGGATGGGCCAGTATCAATAATAAAGTAAGATAAGCCAGGATTTTTTTGATCGAGGGAAAGATCCAGTAGGATTTATTACATAATATACCGGATGCAAAATAAGGGTGATTTGAAAGATTATTGTGATTGAAAAGGACTATCTTACGATTATACTTTAATTATAATAAGAGGAAAATAAATATCAACAATAGCAATTAAATATATTCGTGTTGCACAATCACTAATTAAATAAGTATATTTCGCTACTATCTATTCTATTTGTTAGTACTCGTGTTCATAGCGTGCCCTTAATCTGTGAACCTCCCGCAATTTTTAAAGCGATATTATTTCCTAATAGCTCCCGCTTGAGTCCGTCGACATAGTACTTCTCATAAATTAACTTATTTTCAAAATATTATAGCTATAACAATCCCATTAATAAATTAAATCTTCCTATTTAATTCGAATGTTTTTATATCTTCCTGGCTAGTATCCCGAGATGTCAAAAGTAGTGCTAGGATAGTACTCATATAATAGGTCATACCAACGGGTGCGATCATACCAGCACTAGTGCAAAGGACTTTATTAACTTAACCTCTGTCCCAGCGTTTTTTGTAACACCCTGATCCCCAGCGTACGTATCACCGTATCTGTACGCGATACGACGTACAAATTTGATTTGACTTCTGTAGTATTCTGATTGACCTGATTTCAGTTCCAATGCACCTCGCGTATGTACGTCGCCATAACGTCCCTGTACCTACAGGATCGGGGCGTTACATTTTTTAATCCCATCAGAACTCCCATTTTAGCATTTGGGCGAGAGTAGTACTAAACAGGGTGCAACACGAGGATGCAACACGAGGACTTAAAAAGTACCGTTCCTGGCTACGGGACTAGTGACTAGATAATTAATCCGTTATAAGTAAAAATTGCCATTCTTAATAGGACAGCGTGGAATATTAAGTACAGAGAAGCGTCTTCTCAATTCGGACTATTTTAATTCTTTTTGTTTTAGTGATGCTTGAATTATTTAATCTATATTTGTTAACTATATAAATTTCTACTAGGATGGGTGACCTCCTGTAAGTTGTAACGCCCCGATCCTGGCGGATACGGAGACATTACTGCAACGTATATACGCAAGTCAGAAGTACCTTCACGTATATACGCTAAGCATCAGTACAGGCAAGAATCAGAGTACGAAAGCAAGTGGTGCATTATACATTCCAACACATGAGTACAATTACAAAGTTATCACCAGAGGTGATCCAATATTACATGAATATCACATCACTGATATGCGCAATTGCGGGAATGCAAGGAATTAAACAAGTATGAACAGTATAAGAGCACTCGCGAGTTTACAAAAAGGAAAACTCGAGAGGCACACAGGGAGCCAGGAAGGATAGAGCTTCGTATGATCTGTTGGAGATCCACGCTACCGCTGTGCCATTCTGATCAGCAACAGGGAGAATCCACACGCTCCTAGCTCCATGACCTGGACGTGAGGTCCAGGGGAGTCAGTGACACTCCCCAGGCGAGTGTGATGTGAAAGCCAAGTGGCGAAGCAGGATGAGCACAAGTGTGCATATAACAATTGATATCAAGTAGGAAGTACTCATGATAAGAACAGGAGACAGGTAGGTTAGAATACAGGTAGAGAGCAGGTATGAACAGGTATAGCATAATCATCATAAAACAAGAAATCTGATATAAAACCTGATTACGAGCAAAACCGATTGTACAAGCTTAGGTGACGGCTCCATGAGACTAGTACATCGAAGGAATAATCCAAACAAGGAAACCCTCATCTATATACCTTTATCTCATATCATCGTAATCTAAGTGCATACAACGGAGTTACAAAGTGGTCATAACAGGAACACATAACAGGCATAACAGGAGTACATAACAGGAATCATAACAGGAATCATAACAGGAGTCATAACAGGAATCATAACAGGAGTAACAGGTTGAGCAATCTGATTGTATGGTTTCAGATTACGGCTCCATGAGACTAGTACATCGAAGGAATAATCCAAATAAGGAAACCCTCATCTATATACCTTTATCTCATATCATCGTAATCCAAGCACATACAACCCGAGTAACAGGAACACATAACAGGTATCTCTTATTATTATTACTCGTCTGACTCATATATCTCGGTATGTGTCTTGGTGTACATCCCAACACACATACATCCATATATAAGCAAGCCGAGGGTTGTTAACGGTAGCAGATGGAGAACTGATAGCTCCTCTTATAGTAGTTCCCGTACGCCCGGGACCAGCCATTGGGGGCCTTAAATCCCCCTAACACGCATCTTCTGAGGGCCTTAAATCCCTCTAACATGAATCGTCAATATTTTATTCCATTACTATAAGCAAGGCATCATTCCGGCATCCATCACTTCCTCCCATTCCCCGTGCAAGTTGTCCTTTTTATAGCTTATCAATATTATCAGATTACGGGAATAACTGGTCAGGACAGGACATAGCCCTACAGATTCAAGAGGTGGCCCCCACAGATTCAAGAGGTGGCCCCCACCACGTATGGTGTGGCACTTTGTTCCATGTGGCACTTTGTTCCATTCAGGATAACAGGTTACTGTACATAGTACAGGATAACAAGGCAGGATTCCCGTAATTGTGATAATCACAAGTCAAGTATATCATGTTGGGTGTCAGGTGATAGTATGATGATATTTGGCAGGTGACAAGTCATGTCAAGAGATTGATATAAGGTCAGTGGCAAGTCATGTCATAACAAGGGGTCTTGCCAAATAGAGCATGTCTGGTGTCAGATGATATAAACAGGTATTAAATAGTAGCATGTAATTGACAGGTATAAAGTAATGGCATGGCAAGTGTTAACATATCAGGTAAATACATGGCATGTGATAAAGTAGTAGCTGAGCACAACCAAGCTGAGCTGAGGGACCTGACGGTCTCAACTCACTGATAGTGAGTGACCGGAGGCTGAACTGAGAAACCTGACGGTCCCAATCACTTCTCTTTCGAGATAGTGAGTGACCGGAGGCTGCAGAACGGAAAGACCTGACGGTCCCAATCACTTCCCTTTCGAGATAGTGAGCGACCGGAGGCTAAGCATGGAGAGACCTGCAATGTTAGTACCACATGAACAAGAATTATCTATAATAATACAAGCATTCATCACAGAGCAATACATGTCCAGATACTGGCACTCGGCCATACACAGATACAGGGACTCAGCCCGATACATAATACATGAAAACATGGAGTAAAAACACAAGTCGACCCGATAAAGCGGGGAAACCCAAATGGAGGCGAGAGTGAGAACACTCGCTTAACCAATGAAATAGGAAAGCAAGAGGGTAGCGAGCGAGAACACTCGCCTAAATCACTAGAAATGCCGAAAGGTCTGAAATCCACGGAACTCGGGACGCGCCATAATTATGGAAGGAGAGAGTGCACAGGGAGACGCGGGTTTTTGAGGGTGAAACGCGGGGGTTCGCAGACGCGGGAGTTAGCGTCGCGAGAATAACAGACACGAGAATCACAGACGCGGGAATAACAGACGCGAAAATCACAGACGCGGGGTTCGCGTCGCGAAGGTGGCAGACGCGGGAATAGCAGACGCGGGGTTCGCGTCGCAAAGGTGTCAAAACGCGAGGTTCGTGACCTGCGTTTAGATCAGGGTATGAGGAGAACGCGGACGCGAGTATAACTCCGCGTCACGTCAATATAAATAGAACACAGACGCGAGCTTTAGCTTCGCGTCGTGTTGACATGATAGGGACACAGACGCGGTCATGGTTTCGGCATTGCATCGATACAATAACGCGAAGGCCGCGTTCAAGGAATGGCCTAGACACAGGAGGTAACTCCGCATTTTAACCGACAGGAAAAGATGGAGACGAAGGGAAGTTCGGCCCCAATCCAAAAGGAGGGTACCGGCCCTAAGTCTTGCCAACGAAGAAGAACACGGCCCCAATCCAAAAGGAGGGACCGGCCTTCACAAGGTGATGGAGTGATGGTGGTTTTGTGGAGGATTTTGATGGTGGTGATATTTTTGAAGAAGGTAAAGGAGAAGGTGGAAGCTTTGGTGGAGTTTTGGAGTTTGTGGTGGTTTACATGGAGATGGAGGAGGAAGAAGATGAAGGTAAGGAGTTGGAGAAGTTGTAGTGGTGGTTGTTGTGGTGGAGATGAAGGAGGAGTTGGTGGTGGTTAAGGCTTTGGTGAAGAGAAAGAAGAGAAAATGAAATGAAATGAAGAAGGAAAGGCATTTATATAGGTTTTGGATTTGTGAAGGTGATGCAAATAAATAAAAGAGAGGGGGCTAATTGCAAAGTGGAGGGTGAGGTGTTTCTCTTGGCCAATCATGGATAGCCATGGAGATGGAGAGAGGAGGAGATATTTTGGTGGAGTGTTGGAGAAGCTTGGAGAAGCTTATGGTGGAAGCTTGGAGAAGAAAATGGAAGGTTGGAGAAGGAAATGGAAGAATGGAGAAGGTTGGAGAATTTGGTGGAAAGAAAAGGAAGGGAAGAAAATAGGAAAAAGGAAAGAAAATGAAAAAGAGAAGATATTCTCTTGGAAGAAAATGTGGAAATAATTATAGTGGCGGATTCCCGGGATTCAGTTGCGGATGCGGAAAACTTTCGGAAAAATACCGGAATCGTCCCGAAATCAAGTATCTCGGAATGACCCGAAATAATTATCAAAAATCAAGAATATTATACTAAGACTCACGGTGAAATCCGTTTTAAGAAATACTTTATAGTTTTAAAACTAAAAATCCCAGAATCAATCAGCGATACTGACCGATACCGACTCCGGTGGAATTTTCATAAATTCATAAAATCCTCAGAAAAAGTATTTAGGTAAGAAATGTGATTCTAAGAGATAATATCTAAAGGCCCTTCTAGAAATTTCAATCTTCTTGTAAATTAAAAATCCGGGAATCGGTCAGCGGCACTGGTGGACACCGGTTTTGAAGATTTTCAATTTAATTCAGGAAAATTCCAGAAAATCTTAGAAAGTCTAAAATATTGGAAAAAGATATTTGAAACTGAAATCGATCAAATCTAAATATCAGAAAGACCAAATTGAATAATATACTAGGATCGGGTCCCCGGTTCAGAGAAGGGCAGACTCTGAGTCCACGAATCCGAATCCAAGACAAAACGATCATATAAATAATTCATAAAGAAAAACAAATACAGAAAGTAAATCGAAAAATACGATCGAAAAATCTAAATACGCAACTAAGTACGTATTCCGGGAGCGGGGTATTACAATCCATCCACCTTACAAAAAATTGCGTCCTCGCAATTTCGATAAGGGGTAAAATGAACACAAAGGGGACATGGGTGGAATTTATACCAATCAAGATATGAAGCACTATAGGTAGGGCTCTCAAGTCGATTGAACAGTAATCAGAATATAGATATCTTCTGCACTTCCGGCTGTATAAATCTTCGAACAATGCCGAATAATGCTGACTGATAACACAACTTTGCAATAGAATTCCAGTTGTACTGCATACTTGATAGCCCTCCGAGAATAAGCCAGAATACTGAAGATAAAAGAAACTTTGATAGTCCTGAGCATAATAAAGAAGACCGATAATTAAGAATTCTGAAGACCAGGCATCAATCATTCTGAAAGATATGGCCAAGAATAGTGAATAACTTGTAGAAAATCCAGGTACCTCCTTTTGAAAGATAACCCGATCATGGACCAATCCTGAGAATACCCGAACACTTAGAACCAGCCGCTACCTCTCTAGTTTATCATATCTTAATGTTGGTATAAGGGCTTCATAAAACCAAAACAGGGGAAAGATGGAAGATATTAGGAATCAAAGGAAAGATGATCAAGAAATAGATAACTCTGCACTTGTAGTTGGAATGTATAACCAAGACTCAAGCATTCCAGTTGCAAATTTCTTTACCATTAATTTGCCGTCTGGACGTACTGAGGAAGTGAGAGCCTAAGCTCTGATACCATCCTGTAACGCCCGATCCTTGCGGATACGGAGACATTACTGCAACGTATATACGCAAGTCAGAAGTACCTTCACGTATATACGCTAAGCATCAGTACAGGCAAGAATCAGAGTACGGAAGCAAGTGGTACATTATACATTCCAACACATGAGTACAATTACAAAGTTATCACCAGAGGTGATCCAATATTACATGAATATCACATCACTGATATGTGCAATTGCAGGAATGCAAGGAATTAAACAAGTATGAACAGTATAAGAGCACTCGCGAGTTTACAAAAAGGAAAACTCGAGAGGCACACAGGGGGCCAGGAAGGATAGAGCTTCGGATGATCTGTTGGAGATCCACGCTACCGCTGCGCCATTCTGATCAGCAACAGGGAGAATCCACACGCTCCTAGCTCCATGACCTAGACGTGAGGTCCAGGGGAGTCAGTGACACTCCCCAGGCGAGTGTGATGTGAAAGCCAAGTGGCGAAGCAGGATGAGCACAAGTGTGCATATAACAATTGATATCAAGTAGGAAGTACTCATGATAAGAACAGGAGACAGGTAGGTTAGAATACAGGTAGAGAGCAGGTATGAACAGGTATAGCATAATCATCATAAAACAGGAAATCCGATATAAAACCCGATTACGAGCAAAACCGATTGTACAAGCTTAGGTCACGGCTCCATGAGACTAGTACATCGAAGGAATAATCCAAACAAGGAAACCCTCATCTATATACCTTTATCTCATATCATCGTAATCTAAGTGCATACAACGGAGTTACAAAGTGGTCATAACAGGAACACATAACAGGCATAACAGGAGTACATAACAGGAATCATAACAGGAATCATAACAGGAATCATAACAGGAGTCATAACAGGAATCATAACAGGAGTAACAGGTTGAGCAATCTGATTGTATGGTTTCAGATTATGGCTCCATGAGACTAGTACATCGAAGGAATAATCCAAACAAGGAAACCCTCATCTATATACCTTTATCTCATATCATCGTAATCCAAGCACATACAACCCGAGTAACAGGAACACATAACAGGTATCTCTTATTATTATTACTCGTCTGACTCATATATCTCGGTATGTGTCTTGGTGTACATCCCAACACACATACATCCATATATAAGCAAGCCGAGGGTTGTTAACGAAAGCAGATGGAGAACTGATAGCTCCTCTTATAGTAGTTCCCGTACGCCCGGGACCAGCTATTGGGGGCCTTAAATCCCCCTAACACGCATCTTCTGAGGGCCTTAAATCCCTCTAACACGAATCGTCAATATTTTATTCCATTACTATAAGCAAGGCATCATTCCGGCATCCATCACTTCCTCCCATTCCCCGTGCAAGTTGTCCTTTTTATAGCTTATCAATATTATCAGATTACGGGAATAACTGGTCATGACAGGAAATAGCCCTACAGATTCAAGAGGTGGCCCCCACAGATTCAAGAGGTGGCCCCCACCACGTATGGTGTGGCACTTTGTTCCATGTGGCACTTTGTTCCATTCAGGATAACAGGTCACTGTACATAGTACAGGATAACAAGGCAGGATTCCCGTAATTGTGATAATCACAAGTCAAGTATATCATGCTGGGTGTCAGGTGATAGTATGATGATATTTGGCAGGTGACAAGTCATGTCAAGAGATTGATATAAGGTCAGTGGCAAGTCATGTCATAACAAGGGGTCTTGCCAAATAGAGCATGTCTGGTGTCAGATGATATAAACAGGTATTAAATAGTAGCATGTAATTGACAGGTATAAAGTAATGGCATGGCAAGTGTTAACATATCAGGTAAATACATGGCATGTGATAAAGTAGTAGCTGAGCACAACCAAGCTGAGCTGAGGGACCTGACGGTCTCAACTCACTGATAGTGAGTGACCGGAGGCTGAACTGAGAAACCTGACGGTCCCAATCACTTCTCTTTCGAGATAGTGAGTGACCGGAGGCTGCAGAACGGAAAGACCTGACGGTCCCAATCACTTCCCTTTCGAGATAGTGAGCGACCGGAGGCTAAGCATGGAGAGACCTGCAATGTTAGTACCACATGAACAAGAATTATCTATAATAATACAAGCATTCATCACAGAGCAATACATGTCCAGATACTGGCACTCGGCCATACACAGATACAGGGACTCAGCCCGATACATAATACATGAAAACATGGAGTAAAACACAAGTCGACCCGATAAAGCGGGGAAACCCAAATGGAGGCGAGAGTGAGAACACTCGCTTAACCAATGAAATAGGAAAGCAAGAGGGTAGCGAGCGAGAACACTCGCCTAAATCACCAGAAATGCCGAAAGGTCTGAAATCCACGGAACTCGGGACGCGCCATAATTATGGAAGGAGAGAGTGCACAGGGAGACGCGGGTTTTTGAGGGTGAAACGCGGGGGTTCGCAGACGCGGGAGTTAGCGTCGCGAGAATAACAGACACGGGAATCACAGACGCGGGAATAACAGACGCGGAAATCACAGACGCGGGGTTCGCGTCGCGAAGGTGGCAGACGCGGGGTTCGCGTCGCAAAGGTGTCAAAACGCGAGGTTCGTGACCTGCGTTTAGATCAGGGTATGAGGAGAACGCGGACGCGAGTATAACTCCGCGTTACGCCAATATAAATAGAACACAGACGCGAGCTTTAGCTTCGCGTCGTGTTGACATGATAGGGACACAGACGCGGTCATGGTTTCCGCGTTGCATCGATACAATAACGCGAAGGCCGCGTTCAAGGAATGGCCTAGACGCAGGAGGTAACTCCGCGTTTTAACCGACAGGAAAAGATGGAGACGAAGGGAAGTTCGGCCCCAATCCAAAAGGAGGGTACGGCCCTAAGTCTTGCCAACGAAGAAGAACACGGCCCCAATCCAAAAGGAGGGACCGGCCTTCACAAGGTGATGGAGTGATGGTGGTTTTGTGGAGGATTTTGATGGTGGTGGTATTTTTGAAGAAGGTAAAGGAGAAGGTGGAAGCTTTGGTGGAGTTTTGGAGTTTGTGGTGGTTTACATGGAGATGGAGGAGGAAGAAGATGAAGGTAAGGAGTTGGAGAAGTTGTAGTGGTTGTTGTTGTGGTGGAGATGAAGGAGGAGTTGGTGGTGGTTAAGGCTTTGGTGAAGAGAAAGAAGAGAAAATGAAATGAAATGAAGAAGGAAAGGCATTTATATAGGTTTTGGATTTGTGAAGGTGATGCAAATAAATAAAAGAGAGGGGGCTAATTGCAAAGTGGAGGGGTGAGGTGTTTCTCTTGGCCAATCATGGACAGCCATGGAGATGGAGAGAGGAGGAGATATTTTGGTGGAGTGTTGGAGAAGCTTGGAGAAGCTTATGGTGGAAGCTTGGAGAAGAAAATGGAAGGTTGGAGAAGGAAATGGAAGAATGGAGAAGGTTGGAGAATTTAGTGGAAAGAAAAGGAAGGGAAGAAAATAGGAAAAAGGAAAAGAAATGAAAAAGAGAAGATATTCTCTTGGAAGAAAATGTGGAAATAATTATAGTGGCGGATTCCCGGGATTCAGTTGCGGATGCGGAAAACTTTCGGAAAAATACCGGAATCGTCCCGAAATCAAGTATCTCGGAACGACCCGAAATAATTATAAAAAATCAAGAATATTATACTAAGACTCACGGTGAAACCCGTTTTAAGAAATACTTTATAGTTTTAAAACTAAAAATCCCGGAATCAATCAGCGATACTGACCGATACCGACTCCGGTGGAATTTTCATAAATTCATAAAATCCTCAGAAAAAGTATTTAGGTAAGAAATGTGATTCTAAGAGATAATATCTAAAGGCCCTTCTAGAAATTCCAATCTGCTTGTAAATTAAAAATCCGGGAATCGGTCAGCGGCACTGGTCGACACGGTTTTGAAGATTTTCAATTTAATTCAGGAAAATTCCAGAAAATCATAGAAAGTCTAAAATATTGGAAAAAGATATTTGAAACTGAAATCGATCAAATCTAAATATCAGAAAGACCAAATTGAATAATATACTAGGATCGGGTCCCCGGTTCATAGAAGGGCAGACTCTGAGTCCACGAATCCGAATCCAAGACAAAACGATCATATAAATAATTCATAAAGAAAAACAAATACAGAAAGTAAATCGAAAAATACGATCGAAAAATCTGAATACGCAACTAAGTACGTATTCCGGGAGCAGGGTATTACATAAGTACTTGGATCCGGTGACAATGCCAATAACCTCTCGTTATATGTTTTCAGCGGATCTGGGACTAACAAAGAGTAAGTATAGCGTTCCACTTATAATTAATGGAAGGATTAACATTAAATAATTATGTTCTGATGGGATCCGGTGCACTAGTGCTGGTATGATCGCACCCGTCCGAAGTAGGTACGCCTTTCTACTTAACCTCTGTGACTAAGCAAAAGAAAGCTCCCGCAAGGCACGCTATGGGCCATCAGCGGGGCCCGCCTTCCAAATGGCCCTTGATGTTAATTAAAATAAATATAAATTATAGAAAAACAAGAAAAGGAAAAATAAAAATAAAAAACAAAATGAATAAATAAATAAAACCAGGGAACAGGGAAAGATCGAGTGAAAAGATTTAATTAAATAATTAATTATAAATTAATTATAAATATACTTAACGAAATAAAAAAAAGAAGAAAAAAATGAAAAAATTAAATCACTATATTAAAAACGATTTAATCAATGAACCACGTTTATTCGTTGCACTAGTGTACTACCTTTAAGTTAAATCACTATATTCGAACCCTAGAAGGTATCTCACGGGGGTAATCCAAGGGCGTGCCCTATCCTGAAGCACCATAATTCTATTCCAGATTATCACCGTTTCTAATATAACCCAAATATATGAGTTAGCGGATTTAAATAATTATTTCTTTATTTTAAAAAATTATAATCCTTTTTAGTGATTTAACTTTTCATAAACGATAAGGGGTATGATCATTATCGTTTATTTTTTATACTGATTTGTTAGTATAAACTCCGGGCTAGGCTAGTGTTGAAAAATTAACCTTTTCTAGTACTATATTTCTTTATACTTAATAAATATTAGGACTAGGATTTTGCACAATCTTAGTTCTGATGGTTTGTTCTATCACCGTTCCTAATTATTTATCTATAATAACTTTTGCCCAGCTGGTGACCTCCTGGGAAGTCCTCAGACTGGTTTACCTTCTAAGGGATTGCTAACATGGATCTAATGCTAAACAAAATATCCCATCCTAGTACTACTCTCGCCCAAGCTAGTATCATTCACTTGCACCCTTACGATGCCCAAATTCCTATATAGTTCACGAGATGTCAATTTACATCAGAACTCCAGCGTTTTTTAATTCGGGTTAATTCTTTTTCCTTTTCTTGATGTTAATTATCTCGTGAGAAACTTTTTTATTTTGTATCAATAATTACTAGGATAGGGAAGGCACAGATGAAAAGATTTTGGACGGGTGAAAAAAGTTAAATCCTGTGCACCCATCACTCTTGGATGGGTGCGATCATACCAACACTAGTGCACCAGATCCTAATTATAAATATACTTAACGAAGATAGTCCTTGTGTACCCACTTTATTCGCTATTTTTTAATACCTTGCTTGGGCGGATAAGGTAAATCACTAGGGGCCATCGGCGTGGCCTTTCTGGCTAGTATTCCGAGATGTCAATTAAAAAATAGAAATTATAGAAAAATAAGAAAAGGAACAAGAAAAACAAAAAAAACAAAAAACAAACAAAGAATGAACAGGGAATGATAGAACGAAATGATTAAAAAAAGCGAGGGTGCAACACGAAAGACTTCCCAGGAGGTCACCCATCCTAGTACTACTCTCACCCAAGCACGCTTTACTGCGGAGTTCTGATGGGATCCTGTGCACTAGTGCTGGTATGATCGCACCCGTCCAAAATAAGTACGCATTTCTACTTAACCTCTGTGACTAAGCAAAAGAAAGCTCCCGCAAGGCACGCTATGGGCCATCGGTGGGGCCCGCCTTCCTAATGGCCCTTGATGTTAATTAAAATAAATAGAAATTATAGAAATACAAGAAAAGGAAAAAGAAAATAAAAAACAAAATGAATAAATAAATAAAACCAGGGAATAGGGAAAGATCGAGTGAAAGGATTTAATTAAATTATTAATTATAAATTAATTATAAATATACTTAACGAAATATAATTTAAAAGAAAAGCAAAATAAAAAAGTTAAATCACTATATTGGAACCTCGTGGAATAGCGAACGTAGAAATTAAAATATAAAGTGAAAAAGTAAGGGTGCAACACGAGGACTTCCCATCCTAGTACGAGGATTATTCTTTGGTAATTAAACAAAAATTAAGCTCTCGCCAAAAATAAAGAGTATTTACTATAAAGCGGAAATAATCCCTATTTCGACGTTTAAACAAAATTGGGTGCGATGTCAAGTAGGCCTTTATTACAAGGGGAAATAACTGAGATACTGGTATACCCGATCAGGTATGAATAAATTAAATATACCACGTTCACCGGATAAATTAATTAAAAATATATTTGTTTTTTGTTTATCCGGTGTACACAAGCAAGGTATCCCAGGTACGTGTTATTTAAGCTTAGTACTACTAGCGGGCCTTGTCTGTGGTATAATTACTATACCCTTAACTATTTAATTAAATCTGGGACTAACAAAGAAGGTATCTCACGGGGCCCGCTAGGGGCCGTCGGCGTGGCCTTCCTGGCTAGTATCCCGAGATGTCAATTAAAAAATTAGAAATTATAGAAAAATAAGAAAAGAAAAAAGAAAAAACAAAATTAATAAACAAACAAAAAATGAAAATGGAAAGATAGTGCGAAACGATTTAAAAAATAATTATAAATATACGTAATGAAATATTGATAAAAAAATAAGCAAAATAAAAAAGTTAAATCACTATATTCGAATCTCGCTTTTGCCATAATTGAGGTTGATATATCAAAAGTGGACTAACAAAGATGGTATCTCGCGGAGCTTGAGCAAAAGGTCCCTATTTCGCTCTATATTTCGTTAAGTTTCTTTTGTTTGTTTAGTCAAACGTCCCACTTTTATTTCACTCGAATATACTTATTTAATTAATTAAAATTTAATCAAATAAAATTAAAAAGAAATTACTTCACGAACATATTGTAAAAATGAATAACCAGAGATAACCAAGGAGGTCACCCAGCCTACTAACGAAAAAGATAACTTAATTTATTTACCAGGATGGGTGACCTCCTGGGAAGTCCTCGGATTGGTTTGCCTTTAAGGGATTGCTAACAGGGACCTAATGCTAAACAAAATATCCCATCCTAGTACTACTCTCGCCCAAGCTAGTATTATTCACTTGCACCCTTACGACGCCCAAATTCCTATATAGTTCACGAGATGTCAATTTACATCAGAACTCCAGCGTTTTTTAATTCGGGTTAATTCTTTTTCCTTTTCTTGATGTTAATTATCTCGTGAGAAACTTTTTTATTTTGTATCAATAATTACTAGAATAGGAAAGGCACAGATGAAAAGATTTTGGACGGGTGAAAAAAGTTAAATCCTGTGCACCCATCACTCTTGGATGGGTGCGATCATACCAACACTAGTGCACCGGATCCCACAGAACTCCACAGTTAAGTGAGCTTGGGCGAGAGTCGTACAAGGATGGGAAGTCCTCGTGTTGCACCCTTACTTTTTCCCTTTATTTTTTATCAATACGTTCGCTATTCCACGAGGTTCTAATATAGTGATTTAAATTTTTGCTTAGTTTACTAGTGCAAAAGTTATAACAAAGAACGCTAGTAATTTGTTACTTTTTCCTTTTCTTGTTTTTCTATAATTTCTAATTTTTTAATTGACATCTCGGGATACTAGCCAGGAAGGCCACGCCGACGGCCCCTAGCGGGCCCCGTGAGATACCTTCTTTGTTTGAGCAGGCTATATTGATTTATTATTGAATAGGAATACACGATATTTGGTTGACAAATTATGTTTAAGGGCCATCGGCGGCATAGTACTTCTAGCATCCACGCGATTATGAGTGTCTTTATAAATAGCGGTTGCTAGTGAAAATAAGCCAGGCATAAAATTTTTAAAGCGAATATTTAAGAATTCTTTCTTTCCCAGTGAGATGTTTTTATATAAGGCAAAATTATAATAAGATGAAAATTAACTTTTCTATATTTTTTGATTTATTTATTTGGGTAATTAAAAAATACCAACACTGTGTAGAATTAGGATGGGAAGTAGTTATAAATTAGATTAGCTCATAATGGAGGTATCGAACTAATTGCCTTAATTGAAAGGACATACTAGAAATATACGGGAGTCCTCGTGTTTTAGGACGAGGACTTCCCATCATTATACAATAATAGGCCGAGAGTAATATATACCGCATTATATATCCAGTGACTTAATTAATTTTTATAGTGCGATGGGCCAGTATCAATAATAAAGTTATTTCAGTTTATTTTTACTTTGCCTATAATCGCAACAATCTTATGGCAATCGGAATTTTATATTTCACGGGGTAAGATCAATACAGTAAGCGTTCTTATTATAAATTAATTTTTAGTGATCAGATCAATACAGATCAATACAGTATCAATAATATCAGTTAATCAGTTATAATTGTAGACTTAAAATATAATCAAAAGGACCATCAACAATCTTATGACTTAAAATATAATCAAAAGGAATCAATACAGTATCAGTGGATTTAATTTGAGCAGATTGAAATATCTTATGACTTTATTATTCAGTTAATATTAAGTTAATACAATTATCACAGTCAATATTTCAAGAGTATATAATCAGCAACCGCTAACTTAATTTGAGCAGAGGTTAATATTTGTAGCCTTAGGAGGACACTAATTTCTTGGTATAGTAGGTTACTAATCATTTTCCCAATCGTTTTTAATATCCCTAGAAAAAACGATTGGGAAAATATAAATAACTCACTATGACGAGATCCTTAAGAAATATTATGTTATACCTATTCATCTTAAGGTTATTATTTAATATAATGAACTGGGCAAAAAAAGAACTATAAAATTAAGGATAACAGAAGTAATAAGCAGGCTATATTGATTAGCGTAGGAATACCTATAATTATATTGGACAATGGATAATAGCGCATAAGTATATTTTTAATATACGCGATAATTTATATTACTAAGCGAAGGTGAAATTAAAACACGCTAGTTGCAATATACTGATTGGTATGATCTTTATTCTCGCCCAAGAGATTTCAATATTTTTGTTTATTGGCAATATAACAAACGAGATTATAAAATATAATGAAATTTGTTACTTTTTTTCCCAGTTCATTTTGTTAATCCAATTTTCACAAGTGGCGATCTTTCCCTGTTCCAATTATTAATTAGCGATGTTTATACGCACTGTTATTCTTAAGATATTAAATTCATCTCGGGAAGGTAACTATATGCTAGAAAAGTAGGTTTAATAAAAGTTTAATTATAAAGGCGTACCTACTTCGGACGGGTGCGATCATACCAGCACTAGTGCATTGGATCCCATCAGAACTCCACAGTTAAGCGAGCTTGGGCGAGAGTCGTACTAGGATGGGAAGTCCTCGTGTTGCGCCCTTAACTATTTAATTAAATCTGGGACTAACAAAGAAGGTATCTCACGGGGCCCGCTAGGGGCCGTCGGCGTGGCCTTCCTGGCTAGTATCCCGAGATGTCAATTAAAAAATAGAAATTATAGAAAAATAAGGAAAGAAAAAAGAAAAAAAATTAATAAACAAACAAAGAATGAACAAGGAAAGGTAGAGCGAAACGATTTAATTAAATAATTAATTAAAAAATAATAATAAATATACGTAACAAAATATTGATAAAAAATAAACAAAATAAAAAAGTTAAATCACTATGTTCGAACAGCGTGGAATAACTAACGTGAAAATCAAAAAATAAATGAAAAAAAGCGAGGGTGCAACACGAGGACTTCCCAGGAGGTCACCCATCCTAGTACTACTCTCGCTAGTATCCTTTAGTAACTAAATATAAAGCCACTTGTTTTATATTTATTTTTTAATTCAAGATGTCCTCGTGGAAGTTCCCTTGGAAATAAGTTAATTTTTTGCTAATGTAAATCTCACTTGCATTATAATTACAATCTATTTTTTATTTGCTAGTGCTGGTATGATCATCCCCGTGAGATACCACGATCCTTTATAAATAAATTCTAAGATTAGTCCTCGTGTTGTTTTTGTTAATTAGTGCACCGGATGGAATAGCGAATAAGGAAATCCTCATTCCCTGTTCCCTTCACAGAGGTTAAATTCCCACAAGGCACGTAATATAACGGATTTATTTATAAATTAAAATATAAATCCTAATTATAAATATACTTAACGAAGATAGTCCTTGTGTACCCACTTTATTCGCTATTTTTTAATACCTTACTTGGGCGGATAAGGTAAATCACTAGGGGCCATCGGCGTGGCCTTTCTGGCTAGTATTCCGAGATGTCAATTAAAAAAATAGAAATTATAGAAAAATAAGAATAGGAACAAGAAAAACAAAAAACAAAAAGAATAAACAAACATAGAATGAACAGGGAATGATAGAACGAAACGATTAAAAAAAGCGAGGGTGCAACACAAAAGACTTCCCAGGAGGTCACCCATCCTAGTACTACTCTCACCCAAGCACGCTTTACTGCGGAGTTCTGATGGGATCCTGTGCACTAGTGCTGGTATGATCGCACCCGTCCAAAATAAGTACGCCTTTCTACTTAACCTCTGTGACAAAAACAAAAGAAAGCTTTCGCAAGGCACGCTATGGGCCATCGGTGGGGCCCGCCTTCCTAATGGCCCTTGATGTTAATTAAAATAAATAAAATTATAGAAAAACAAGAAAAGGAAAAAGAAAAATAAAAAACAAAATGAATAAATAAATAAAACCAGGGAATAGGGAAAGATCGAGTGAAAGGATTTAATTAAATAATTAATTATAAATTAATTATAAATATACTTAACGAAATATAGATTAAAAAAAGCAAAATAAAAAATTTAAATCACTATATTCGAACCTCGTGGAATAGCGAATGTATTGATAAAAAATAAAGGGAAAAGGTAAGGGTGCAACACGAGGACTTCCCATCCTAGTACGACTCTCGGCCAAGTTCACTTTACTGCGGAGTTCTGTGGGATCCGGTGCACTAGTGTTGGTATGATCGCACCCATCCGAGAGTGATGGGTGCACAGGATTTAACTTTTTCACCCGTCCAAAACCTTTTCATCTGTGCCTTCCCTATCCTAGTAATTATTGATACAAAATAAAAAAGTTTCTTACGAGATAATTAACATCAAGAAAAGGAAAAAAGAATTAACCCGAATTAAAAAAACGCTGGAGTTCTGATGTAAATTGACATCTCGTGAACTATATAGGAATTTGGGCGTAGTAAGGGTGCAAGTGAATGATACTAGCTTGGACGAGAGTAGTACTAGGATGGGATATTTTGTTTAGCATTAGATCCCTATTAGCAATCCCTTAGAAGGCAAACCAATCCGAGGACTTCCCAGGAGGTCACCCATCCTAGTAAATAAATTAAGTTATCTTTTCGTTAGTAGGATGGGTGACCTCCTGGGTGTTAATCTCATATAAAGGTGGCCCACTTAACCTTGATTATTTGCATTGGATTCCTATTAAAGTTGACTGATATCAAGGATGCCCATATTATAGTCACATTTATATAGTTATCATTTATATAGTTATATGGTCTCTTGAAATATAAAGGATACCATGATGGAAAGGTTTATTTCAA
Organism: Agave tequilana; assembly: GCA_038442645.1. Taxonomy (NCBI): domain Eukaryota; kingdom Viridiplantae; phylum Streptophyta; class Magnoliopsida; order Asparagales; family Asparagaceae; genus Agave; species Agave tequilana. The sequence continues at coordinate 25,514 of JAVJIF010014199.1, forward strand.
GGGGGTTTATTTGCAAATGTGTGACCCACTTTTCTCCTCCTGCAAAGAATACAATCTCACGCTCATTCATTTGAGAATCCATCAGAAAAGAAAACTGTGAGTTGTGCAAAGAAAAGGAGACAGAGAAAAGAGGATCCTTTGCATTAGGGTTTGCAGAATCAAGAGAAAGGAATCAAGTTCTTCTTCAACCTTCATCCATTCTTCATCAATGGCTTCAGGTATGTATCATGTATTTAGTTGTTTACATGAATTTGATTCCCTTGAGATGTATATGATTCTTGATTCATGGCTTATTATTCCACATTAAATCTATTAAATTTCCAACATTTGGTATCAGAGCCAATGTTTAGAATCAATACATCTTGGATTAAGGATTATGGAAAGTTAGGGTTTTGATTATCGATTCATAAAAATCAAATTTTTGATCTATTAATTGTAGAATTTAATAGAGGATTTAATAGCCCTAAAATCATGTTCATATTCCTCTAATTATGCAATTAATAAGGATCAAAATTCAGGATTAAGAAACCCTAATTTTCCCTGATTTTTGATTAATTCGTCGGAACAGGAACTGAAATTTGATAACTGTTTCGTCGACTATTAGTCGACTAGTAATATGTTATAGTCGACTAATTCCTTTTCCCGAAAGTTGAGAACTCTCTGTTTGCTGCAGGAGTCGACTTGTAATTTCGATTAGTCGACTAGTAAAGTGTATAGTCGACTAACCATTTTGCCAAGTCGACTAATTTTTAACCGAGAGTTTGTCTTCCCACAGGAGTCGACTTATAATATGTGTAGTCGACTGATAAAATGTGTAGTCGACTAATAATATTGGTATAGTCGACTAACCTTATCTTGCTCTAGTCGACTAGACCTTAATGTGTAGTCGACTTGTCTTGACCCAAGTCGACTAGTCTTTTCTTGTAGTCGACTAATACTTGTTTGAATCAATCATAATGTATATTACACATTTAAGTTATTGTGTTAGTATTGATTGATGCTTGGTCAAGTAATGTATTGAGATATTATGGCTTTACTCAAATAAAAGAATTAGAGAATATTATTGGTTAGTTTTGTATTCATAAGGCTTATTGATTTAGTAGTTGCCAAAGGTACCTAGGTTAGTAAATCTTATGAATATACAACTACATAAAAGACTTGTCAATGTAAGTGACATTAAAGACAATAATATTCTCGATGGCGGTTCTAGTTAGGAGATTGGGACTGGCCCAAAGGAAAGTCTCTTTCAAATAATTATGAACCGGATATGGCAGTATAATTTATGTAACTTAGTGGTGTGGAATTGGATACCCAAAGGTAACATGACTTACTATCTAAGTAACATAAATTATATTAGACCTACATAGGTGATAAAAGTTCTCACCTAAAGAGTGAACACTAGATATGCTTAGGTTTCGCCCAAAGGAGAAATCAAAGTGATATCAATAGTTCATCTTAATTAAATTTAAAACTTGTATTGATTCGAGGCATTAATGTGAGCTTGTCCTATTATGTTTCAGTGAACGTCCCTACTTCCCTTCACACTCATGCCACTAGCATTCCGGCCTTGGATGGTACAAACTTCTCAGAGTGGTTTGAACATGTACAGTTTACACTAGGTGTTTTGGACCTAGACATGGCTTTAATAGTTGACAAACCTGATGAAGTAACTGCTGAGAGTACAGCAGAACATGTCAGCCATGCCAAAGCTTGGGAAAGGTCGAATAGACTCAGTCTCATGTTCATAAAGATGACCATAGCTAATAACATCAAGACTTCACCACCTCATAGCTAATAACATTAAAGACCGATTTAAGTCAGCAGATAAGTCATTAGCTGGCACCCTCATGGCTGAACTTACCACCATGAAATATGATGGTAATAGAGGAGTTCAGCAACACATTCTAAACATGTCTGATAAGGCTGCTAAGCTAGGATCACTGGGAATGAAAGTTGATGCGTCCTTCTTGGTACAATTCATCCTCAACTCACTTCCTCCTCAGTTTGGGCCATTCAAAATCCACTACAATACTCATAAGGATAAGTGGAACTTGAATGAGCTAACTGGTATGTGTGTACAAGAGGAAGTGAGACTGAGGCAAGAAGGACAACACTCAGTGTTGGCAGTAACTTCAGGGGGTATCCATAAGAAAAGTAAGTATGGAAGAGGTAAGAGATTTCCATCAAAGATAGGAAATGACCATGGGGAAAGTAGCCAAGGTCATAGAAAAGCTTTCACTGTCAAATGCTACTTCTGTGGCAGAAAGGGACATGTGAAGAAGGACTGCAACAAGAGGAAAGCTTGGTTCGAAATGAAAGGGATTCCTTACAACAAGGAAACCGAAGGAAAGTGAGAGATTCGTCTTTATGGGGAACCGTCTCAAAGTGGAGGTCGAATATGTTGGCATTTATCGACTAATCTTAGAGACGGGACATCAGATGAATCTTAAGGATACTTTTTATGTACCTTCGATTTCAAGAAACTTAATGTCATTATCCAAATTAGATGTTTTTGGATATTCTGTTTTATTTAGTTGTGGAAAACTCTTTTTAATGTATAATTCAATTCCGGTTGGACATGGAATTTTATGTGATGGTTTATATAAAATTTCATTGAATGATGAGTTTGCACAATCTTTACTATCTCTGCATTCGAATGTTGGTATAAAACGTGGCTTAATAAATGAAAAATCCTCAATCTTGTGGCATAGACGACTGGGGCATATCTCCAGGGATAGAATTATAAGATTAGTGAAGAATGGGATTTTGGATAACCTAGACTTCACTGATTTTGATGTGTGTGTGGATTGTATAAAAGGAAAACAAACCAAATACATTAAGAAAGGTGCCACAAGAAGTAAAGAACTCCTGGAAATAATTCATACAGATATTTGCAGACCACTCTCCATTCCATGTTTTACTGGAGAGAGATATTTCATTACCTTTATAGATGATCTATCACGTTATGGTTATGTGTATCTAATTAATGAAAAGTCTCAGGCTGTTGACATCCTTGAGGTGTTCATTACAGAAGTCGAGAGACAATTAGATAGAAAGGTTAAAATCATAAGATCAGATCGAGGTGGTGAATTTTATGGTAGATATGATGAGTCAGGATAACATCCTGGTCCATTTGCCAAATTTCTAGAAAAGCATGGCATTTGTGCTCAATACACAATGCCAGGTACGCCTCAGCAGAACGGTGTTGCTGAAAGGCGGAACCGAACACTTATGGATATGGTTAGGAGCATGATGAGCTTCTCTAATGTACCCAATTCATTGTGGAATGAAGCCTTAAAGACTGCTATGTATATCTTGAACAGGGTTCCTAGTAAGGCTGTCCCAACAACTCCTTTTGAGTTGTGGACTGGTAGGAAACCCAGTTTAAGACATTTACATGTTTGGGGTTGTCCAGCAGAGGCTAGAATATATAATCCACAAGAAAAGAAATTAGACTTAAAAATAATATCTGGGTATTTCATTGGTTATCCAGATAAGTCTAAAGGATACAAATTTTATTGTCCTAACCATAGTACAAGAATAGTTGAAACTGGTAATGCCAGATTCCTGGAAAATGGTGAAATTAGTGGGTGAGCTGAACCAAGAAAGGTAGATCTTGAAGTGGTAAGGGTAAATATCCCAATACCCTTTCTTTCAAGAGAGATTGTTGTCCCTCAGCTTGATCATCAAGTTGAGATACCAGAACAACAAGTTAATGTTGGTTCACCACTCCATGAGGATATTCCCATTGAAAATATTGTAGAACCACCACAACCGGCAGCTTTGAGAAGATCTCAAAGGGAAAAAAGATCTGCCATTTCAGATGATTATGTGGTATATCTACAGGAATCTGACTATGATATTGGGATTAATAAAGATCCAGTTTCATTTTCACAAGCCATAGAATGCAATGATTCTAGTAAATGGGTTGATGCTATGAAAGATGAGTTGAAATCTATGAACCAAAACCAAGTCTGGGATCTCGTTAAATTGCCTTATAACTGTAAGAAAGTCGGGTGTAAATGGGTCTTTAAGACCAAGCGCGACTCTAAAGGCAATATCGAACGATATAAGGCTAGACTTGTGGCCAAAGGTTTCACTCAGAAAGAAGGCATTTACTATACAGAGACCTTCTCTCCAGTATCAAAGAAGGATTCTCTTAGAATCATTATGGCACTTGTAACTCATTATGATTTGGAGTTACATCAAATGGATGTGAAAACTGCTTTTCTAAATGGAGATTTGGATGAGGATATCTATATGGAGCAACCTGAAGGGTTCGCAATTAAAGAACAAGAACACTTGGCTTGCAAATTAAAGAAATCTATATATGGACTTAAACAAGCTTCCAGGCAATGGTATATAAAGTTTAATGATACCATTACCTCTTTTGGATTTACAGAAAACACTGTTGATCAGTGTATATATCTAAAGATCAGTGGGAGCAAGTTTATTTTTCTGGTTCTATATGTAGATGACATCTTGTTAGCCAGTAGTGATCTTGGTTTGCTGTATGAAACTAAAAGCTATCTTACCAAGAATTTTCAGATGGTTGATATGGGTGAGGCAAATTATGTTATTGGCATAGAGATCTTCAGGGATAGATCTCGAGGATTGCTAGGATTGTCTCAGAAAGGGTATATCAATGAGTCTTGGAAAGATTTCATATGGAAATGTGTTCAGTCAGTCCTGCACCCATTCAGAAGGGTGACAGATTAAGTGGTAGCCAGTGTCCCAGAAATGACTTAGAAAAGGGTCAAATGCAGAAAGTTCCGTATGCATCAGCTGTTGGGAGCTTGATGTATGCTCACACTTGTACCAGGCCAGATATCAGCTTTGTTGTTGGGATGTTGGGAAGATACCAGAGCAATCCAGGAATGGAGCACTGGAAGTTGGCTAAGAAGGTTATGCGGTATCTTCAAGGGACGAAGGACCATATGCTCACATATAGGAGATCTGATCAGTTGGAGGTGATCGGCTATTCAGACTCAGATTTTACTGGTTGCCCAGATAGCAGGAAGTCTACTTCAGGCTTCATTTTCCTGCTAGCAGGTGGGGCAATCTCGTGGAAGAGTGTAAAGCAGACTATCACTGCTTCATCCACGATGGAGGTTGAGTTCATAGCTTGTTTTGAAGCCTCGAATCATGCATTATGGTTAAGGAATTTCATCTCAGCACTTGGTGTAGTTGACTCTATTGCCAAGCCGCTGACGATATATTGTGATAATACAGCAGCCGTATTCTTCTCTAAGAATGGTAAGTACTCTAATGGTTCTAGACACATAGAACTTAAGTACTTGGTGGTTAGAGAAAGAGTTGAGAAACAGAAAGTGTCAATTGTAAGTTTAAGTACCACTTTAATGGTTGCTGATCCAATGACAAAGGGATTGCCTCCAAAGACATTCAAGGAACGTGTTGTAAGAATGGGACTTTTGGGCAATCTGTAAATGTGTATTTTGGTACTTATGTAATTGACATTATTGTACAAATAAAAGTTCTGTTTCTGTGTTTCCTGTTATCCAATTATGTGTGCACATATTATGTATGGATGTTTGTTAAACAGGAAATGTCTTTACAAGACAATTACAGGGGTCATTTTGGTTATGGACTCAATTAGTAAGGGTTATCAATGTTGTGGTACATAGAAGGGAGTATGACGTGGATGTTGTATAACCGCTATGACTCGTATTGGTGGTCCAAACTAATTGCAGTATTATGGTTTTTCATATTTGGGCTTATCAGTTATTGTTTTTTAAAATTCGTGATCACGTGTCAAAATTTTTCAGTATGGAATCCAATGGAGTCAAAATGTTTTGAAAATGAGTCTTTTCTTTTATTTGTTTTCTAAAGTTTTGACCTAATCGGTTAGTGGTCCAAGTGGGAGAATGTTAATCTCATATAAAGGTGGCCCACTTAACCTTGATTATTTGCATTGGATTCCTATTAAAGTTGACTGATATCAAGGATGCCCATATTATAGTCACATTTATATAGTTATATGGTCTCTTGAAATATAAAGGATACCATGATGGAAAGGTTTATTTCAAGGGGGTTTATTTGCAAATGTGTGACCCACTTTTCTCCTCCTGCAAAGAATACAATCTCACGCTCATTCATTTGAGAATCCATCAGAAAAGAAAACTGTGAGTTGTGCAAAGAAAAGGAGACAGAGAAAAGAGGATCCTTTGCATTAGGGTTTGCAGAATCAAGAGAAAGGAATCAAGGTCTTCTTCAACCTTCATCCATTCTTCATCAATGGCTTCAGGTATGTATCATGTATTTAGTTGTTTACATGAATTTGATTCCCTTGAGATGTATATGATTCTTGATTCATGGCTTATTATTCCGCATTAAATCTATTAAATTTCCAACACTGGGTTGTCCTCTGGTTATTCATTTTGACAATATGTTCGTGAAGTAATTTGTTTTTAATTTTATTTGATTAAATTTTAATTAATTAAATAAGTATATTCGAGTGAAATAAAAAGTGGGACATTTGACTAGACAAACAAAAGAAACGTAACGAAATATAGAGCGAAATAGGGACCTTTTGCTCTAGCCCCGCGAGATACCATCTATGTTAGTCCACTTTCGATATATCAACCTCAATTATGGCAAAAGCGAGATTCGAATATAGTGATTTAACTTTTTTATTTTGCTTATTTTTTATCAATATTTCATTACATATATTTATAATTATTTTTTAATTAATTATTTAATTAAATCGTTTCGCTCTATCTTTCCCTTTTCATTCTTTGTTTGTTTATTAATTTTGTTTTTTTTTCTTTTTTCTTTTCTTATTTTTCTATAATTTCTAAATTTTTAATTGACATCTCGGGATACTAGCCAGGAAGGCCACGCCGACGACCCCTAGCAGGCCCCCGTGAGATACCTTCTTTGTTAGTCCCAGATTTAATTAAATAGTTAAGGGTGCAACACGAGGACTTCCCATCCTAGTACGACTCTCGCTGTATGCCTTAACACTAGTGCACCCTATAGATAAAAAAAGCAAAATAAAAAATTTAAATCACTATATTCGAACCTCGTGGAATAGCGAACGTATTGATAAAAAATAAAGGGAAAAAGTAAGGGTGCAACACGAGGACTTCCCATCCTAGTACGACTCTCGCCCAAGCTCGCTTAACTGCGGAGTTCTGATGGGATCCGGTGCACTAGTACTGGTATGATCGCACCCGTCCGAAGTAGGTACGCCTTTCTACTTAACCTCTGTGACTAAGTAATAGAACGCTCCCGCAAGGCACGCTATGGGCCATCGGCGGGGCCCGCCTTACTAATAGCCCTTGATGTTAATTAAAATAAATAGAAATTATAGAAAAACAAGAAAAATAAAAATAAAAATAAAAAACAAAATGAATAAATAAATAAAACCAGGGAACAGGGAAAGATCGAGTGAAAAGATTTAATTAAATAATTAATTATAAATTAATTATAAATATACTTAACGAAATATAGATTAAAAGAAAAGCGAAATAAAAAAGTTAAATCACTATATTGGAACCTCGTGGAATAGCGAACGTAGAAATTAAAATATAAAGTGAAAAAGTAAGGGTGCAACACGAGGACTTCCCATCCTAGTACTACTCTCGCCCAAGCTCGCTTAACTGTGGAGTTCTGTGGGATCTGGTGCACTAGTGTTGGTATGATCGCATCTATCCAAGATTGCTTTGCCTTCCTACTTAAATGCTGGGACTAACAAAGAAGGTATCTCACGGGGCCCGCTGGGGGCCGTCGGCGTGGCCTTCCTGGCTAGTATCCCGAGATGTCAATTAAAAAATAGAAATTATAGAAAAATAAGGAAAGAAAAAAGAAAAAAATTAATAAACAAACAAAGAATGAAAAGGGAAAGATAGAGCGAAACGATTTAATTAAATAATTAATTAAAAAATAATTATAAATATACGTAACGAAATATTGATAAAAAATAAACAAAATAAAAAAGTTAAATCACTATGTTCGAACAGCGTGGAATAGCGAACGTGAAAATCAAAAAATAAATGAAAAAAAGCGAGGGTACAACACGAGGACTTCCCAGGAGGGGACCCATCCTAGTACTACTCTCGCCCAAGCACGCTTAACTGCGGAGTTCTAATGGGATCCGATGCACTAGTGCTGGTATGATCTCACCGGACAAAGTAGGTACGTCTTTCTACTTAACCTCTGTGACTAAGCAAAAGAAAGCTCCCGTAAGGCACGCTATGGGCCATCGGCGGGGCCCGCCTTCCAAATGGCCCTTGATGTTAATTAAAATAAATAGAAATTATAGAAAAACAAGAAAAGGAAAAAGAAAAATAAAAACAAAATGAATAAATAAATAAAACCAAGGAACAGGGAAAGATCGAGTGAAAAGATTTAATTAAATAATTAATTATAAATTAATTATAAATATACTTAACGAAATGTAGATAAAATAAGAGAAAAATAAAAAGTTAAATCACTATATTCGAAACTCGTGGAATAGCGAACGTAGAAATTAAAATATAAAGGGAAAAAGTAAGGCAATAGCTTAAATATTTGATCGTTATTATCAAAAAGGTATCTAGTGCACCGGATCCTCCTTATGGCTCGCTAGGAGGACTAATGATCATATTAAACACTAATTGCCTTACTTTTAATATAATTACTACCTGCGAGGTCCCGCCGATGTCCTTATTAAACGCATAATTTCTACCTGGAATAGAATTAAGTAAGGGTGTCTCCAACGGTTAGAAGGGTATTCGCTCCATGGCAATCTTGAATTATTTGTTGGACTAGTAGAAAGTACTAGTTATATGAATAAGTAACTGGCACTATAAAACATTTAACCGAGCTACCTACTGTAGGATAAGTCACTTAACTGAGATACCCATAAACCCATCCTTGCTGGTATACAGAACTGGCTAAATAAATTAACATAATGACAATGCCAAAATAGATGTCAATAAGAAGGTAGGTACGCCATCCTAGTTATAAGTAGGAAGTCCTCGTTTGCACCCTATTTAAATAACCAAGGTTGCTTCGCCTAGCGGGAATAATTTTTTATTTTTCTCTTTTTTTATCTATATTTCGTTAAGTATATTTATAACTAATTTATAATTAATTATTTAATTAAATCTTTTCACTCGATCTTTCCCTGTTCCCTGGTTTTATTTATTTATTTATTTTGTTTTTTATTTTTATTTTTCCTTTTCTTGTTTTTCTATAATTTCAATTTATTTTAATTAACATCAAGGGCCATTAGGAAGGGATACCAAAGAAAGCTCATTTGGTACAAATCTTGGATTTTCATGTGCGATCCATCAAAAACTCTCGCAAGGCACTAGTGTAGGGACTGGTTTAATTAATTATTTGTTATTGAGTATTACATCGCAAGGCCATTAAAATTCCTATTTGGCAATGTGTTTCTATAATTTCTATTGATAAATACTAATATATTTTTTATTTATAATTAATAATAAATATATGTAACTAAATATAGATAAAAAAATAAATAAAATAAATGAAAATATGTGTTGAAGGAAGGCCTCGTGATGACCACTTTAACTGCGGGCCCTGCGAGATCCCCTGTGACTTATGATTTATATTTCCTAGTGTTACTAGAATGGTTAAAACCCGAGCGTACTTTGTGTATGTTATTATAAAAATATAGATTAAAAGAAATTGTTTAGTGGATGCATTGGGTAGGCCCGGGGTATAAAATATTGATATACGTAACGTGATGTGAACTTAAGTAGAAAGGCATACCTACTTCGGACGAGTGCGATCATACCAGCACTAGTGCACCGGATCCCATCAGAACTCCGCAAAGGTTCGCGAATAATTCTGAATAATTTAAACTTGCTCAAGGGTTAAGTTTACAGAAATCACTATGTTACTAGCGAGGGTGCAACGCGGATATATTAAGTTATCTCACCGATATATGCTATGGAACTTAGTCCCAGCGTTTAAGTAGGTCACCCATGAGATGTTAAAGATTATAGAAAAACGTGAAGCTATCCTAACACACACAGGAAAAGTACCCATCTTTCAATTAACATCCCATATAGTTACCTTCTCATGGGTGACCTGCTTTTTAGAAAAAAAGCGAGGGTGGAATATTTAATCGCTGGGAAAGGTTAAGATGTATATATTCTGGAAGTGATGAATTTCTTTTTTTTTCCACAGAGTTAAATAAAGGGACTACATATCACTATTAAAGAGCGGCCCGCCAAGGGCCGTCGGCGAGGCCTTCCTGGCTAGTATCCCGAAATGTCAATTAAAAAAATTAGAAATTATAGAAAAAAAGAAAAGGAAAAAGAAAAATATGTTCATTCTTTGTTTGTTTATTCATTTTGTTTTTTTTTCTTTTTTTTCTTATTTTTCTATAATTTCTAATTTTTTAATTGACATCTCGGGAAACTAGCCAGGAAGGCCTCGCCGACGGCTCTTGGCAGGCCCCTCTTTATACCTTCTTTGTTAGTCCCAGCGTTTAAGTAGGAAGGCAAAGCAATCTTGGATGGGTGCGATCATACCAACACTAGTGCACCGGATCCCACAGAACTCCACAGTTAAGCGAGCTTTGGCGAGAGTAGTACTAGGATGGGAAGTCCTCGTGTTGCACCCTTACTTTTCCCTTTATATTTTAATTTCTACGTTCGCTATTCCACGAGGTTTGAATATAGTGATTTAACTTTTTTATTTTTCTCTTTTTATCTATATTTGTTAAGTATATTTATAATTAATTTATAATTAATTATTTAATTAAATCTTTTCTCTCGATCTTTCCCTGTTCCCTGATTTTATTTATTTATTCATTTTGTTTTTATTTTTCTTTTTATTTTTCTTGTTTTTCTATAATTTCTATTTATTTTAATTAACATCAAGGGCTATTAGGAAGGCGGGCCCCGCTGATGGCCCATAGCGTGCCTTGCGGGAGTTTTCTTTTGCTTAGTCACAGAGGTTAAATAGAAAGGCGTACCTACTTTGATTGGGTGCGATCATACCAGCACTAGTGCACCGGATCCCATCAGAACTCTGCAGTTAAGCGTGCTTGGGCGAGAGTAGTGCTAGGATGGGTGACCTCCTGGGAAGTCCTCGTGTTGCACTCTTGCTTTTTTTCATTTATTTTTTGATTTTCACGTTCGCTATTCCACGCTGTTCGAAGCTTAAATCAGTAACTAATATTTTACTAATCAAATATAATCGCAACCAAAAGAAATTTGCAAATACTTAACCTCAAGGGCTATTAGTAAGCCAGGTACTAGAATTAGTTAGAAGGCCTGGAAGTATCTCGTGTTACAAACAAGCAGATTTAATTATACTAGGTTAATAGCGTTAATCCTCCTTTCCCATCATTCTATTGCCTTCTCAATCCCGCTGCATTGCCATCAGAACTCCGCAATAAAAAATATCCCAGCACCTCGTGCTGGTATCTTCGTTATCCTACTTATAAAGGCGGGCCCCATACCTATTCCAAGTAGCGAACAACGCTTTAATGAAAAAGTAACTTAAATACATCGGCGGGTAAATCCGGTGCACGCGGGCCGCCATACAATTTCACTCGAATATACTTTTTATCTATATTTAATTGTTTCACTATTGTAGGATAGCTTTCTTAAATTGTATATACCTATTAAAAAACCTTTCTGGCTTTAATCGTTTTACGGGTGCGATCACATAACTAGTATTTCTATTTTATTATTTCATTCTTTGTTTGTCTATGGATGGGAAGTCCTCGTGTTGGACCCTCGCTATTCCACGCTGTTCGAACATAGTGATTTAACTTTTTTATTTTGTTTATTTTTTATCAATATTTCGTTACGTAAATAAACCAGCAGGCCGCCGCCGCCAGCGGCGGCGCGCGCGCATGAGCCGGCATGGTGGAATCCCAATCGCGTGCGAAAACTCCAAGTACCTAAAGGGCACGCCCTTTGTTCTCAATTTTCTCTATATAAACACTACGAACTTTCATCCCATTGCTAATGTGGGACTAACAAAGAAGGAATCTTAAACACTACTCTATGTTGCGTTATGAACATATACTGCGGGTTGATGTTAATATAGTTAGTCCTCGTGTAAAGAAATCACATCGTGTTACCTCGCCTTCCTATTAGTCCAAGCTACAAAGAAGTAGGGTACGATCGCTACAAAACTATTTTTACCGTGTGGAATAGCGAATATAAATTCGTTATGTTTATTAAACGCTAGGACTTCCCAGGAGGTACGCCTAACTAAAAACTCCTGGGAAGTCCTCGGGTAGAACCTTACACTATCAAGTACTTATTTCCATCAAACGTTCGCTATTCTAAATTTCGTTAAAAAAGAGAAAAATAAAAAAGTTAAATCACTATATTCGAACCTCGTGGAATAGCGAACGTAGAAATTAAAATATAAAGGGAGAAAGTAAGGGTGCAACACGAGGACTTCCCATCCTAGTACTACTCTCGCCCAAGCTCGCTTAACTGTGGAGTTCTGTGGGATCCGATGCACTAGTGTTGGTATGATCGCACCCATCCAAGATTGCTTTGCCTTCCTACTTAAATGCTGGGACTAACAAAGAAGGTATCTCGCGGGGCCCGCTAGAGACCGTCGGCGTGGCCTTCCTGGCTAGTATCCCGAGATGTTAATTAAAAAAATAGAAATTATAGAAAAATAAGAAAAGGAAAAAAGAAAAAAACAAAATGAATAGACAAACAAAACCTGGGAATGAACAGGGAAAGATAGAGCGAAACGATTTAATGCAAAACTTAAATTAACTTTATCCCTTTTCATCCTAGTACTACTCTCACCCAAGCACGCTTTACTGCGGAGTTCTGATGGGATCCTGTGCACTAGTGCTGGTATGATCGCACCCGTCCAAAATAGGAACGCCTTTCTACTTAACCTCTGTGACTAAAACAAAAGAAAGCTCTCGCAAGGCACGCTATGGGCCATCGGCGGGGCCCGCCTTGCTAATGGCCCTTGATGTTAATTAAAATAAATAGAAATTATAGAAAAACAAGAAAAGGAAAAAGAAAAATAAAAAACAAAATGAATAAATAAATAAAACCAGGGAACAGGGAAAGATCGAGTGAAAGGATTTTATTAAATAATTAATTATAAATTAATTATAAATATACTTAACGAAATATAGATAAAAAAAGCAAAATGAAAAAGTTAAATCATTATATTCGAACCTCGTGGAATAGCGAATGCAGAAATTAAAATATAAAGGGAAAAAGTAAGGATGCAACACGAGGACTTCCCATCCTAGTACGACTCTCGCCCAAGCTCGCTTAACTGTGGAGTTCTGTGGGATCCGGGGCACTAGTGTTGGTATGATCGCACCCATCCAAGATTGCTTTGCCTTTCTACTTAAACGCTGGGACTAACAAAGAAGGTATCTCACAGGGCCCGCTAGGGAGGTTTGCGTTCTGTGGTTTCATTTATTTTTTGTATTTAAAGATTTTCACGTTCGCTATTCCACGCTGTTCGAACATAGTGATTTAACTTTTTTATTTTGTTTATTTTTTATCAATATATTGTTACGTATATTTATAATTATTTTTTAATTAATTATTTAATTAAATCGTTTCGCTCTATCTTTCTTCCCTTTTCATTCTTTGTTTGTTTATTAATTTTGTTTTTTTCTTTTTTCTTTCCTTATTTTTCTATAATTTTTATTTTTTAATTGACATCTCGGGATACTAGCCAGGAAGGCCACGCCGACGGCCCCTAGCGGGCCCCGTGAGATATCTTCTTTATTAGTCCCAGCGTTTAAGTAGAAAGGCAAAGCAATCTTGGATGGGTGCGATCATACCAACACTATTGCACCAGATCCCACAGAACTCCACAGTTAAGCGACCTTGGGTGAGAGTAGTACTTGGATGAGAAGTCCTCGTGTTGCACCCTTACTTTTTTTCCTTTATATTTTAATTTCAATGTTCGCTATTCCACGAGGTTCGAATATAGTGATTTAACTTTTTTGTTTTGCTTATTTTTTATCTATATTTCGTTACGTATATTTATAATTATTTATTTAATTAAATCTTTTCACTCGATCTTTCCCTGTTCCCTGGTTTTATTTATTTATTTTGTTTTTTCTTTTTCTTTTTCCTTTTCTTGTTTTTCTATAATTTCTATTTATTTAAATTAACATCAAAGGCTATTAGGAAGGCGGGCCCCACTGATGGCCCCTAGCGTGCCTTGCGGGAGCGTTCTTTTGCTTAGTCACAGAGGTTAAGTAGAAAGGCGTACCTACTTCGGACGGGTGCGATCATAATTTTTCTTGTTGTTAAATCGTTTCGCTTTATCTTTCCCGGGATAGGGACTGGTTTAATACCTTATTGCGAGGCCATCCTATAGTACGAAGTTGGAACCTCTGTGACTAAATTGTTAGGATGATATAATCGCTGGTTCTACTTAACCTCTGTGACTAAACAAAAGAAAGTTCCCTGATAGCGGATTTTGTTTTATATTTAAATAATTAATTGACATTTTCAAGGGCTATTTCGTCATAAGCAATACCTATTTTGAACTAGCCAGGAGGTAACGAATTAACCTCTGCTCAAATTAAAAATAAATAATACCCATAGCGTGCCTTCCTGGCTAGTATACCGAGATGTCAATTAAAAAAATAGAAATTATAGAAAAATAAGAAAAGAAAAAAGAAAACAACAAAATGAATAAACAAACAAAGAATGAACAGGGAAAGATAGAGCGAAACGATTTAATTAAATAATTAATTAAAAAATAATAATAAATATACGTAAAGAAATATTGATAAAAAATAAACAAAATAAAAAAGTTAAATCTCTATGTTCGAACAGCATGGAATAGCGAACGTGAAAATCAAAAAATAAATGAAAAAAAGTGAGGGTGCAACACGAGGACTTCCCAAGAGGTCACCCATCCTAGTACTTTTCTCGCACAAGCACGCTTAACTGCGGAGTTCTGATGGGATCCAGGCACTAGTGCTGGTATGATCGCACCCATTCAAAGTAGGTACGCCTTTCTACTTAACCTCTGTGACTAAGCAAAAGAAAGCACCCGCAAGGCATGCTATGGGCCATCAGCGGGGCCCGCGTTCCTAAAAGCCTTGATGTTAATTAAAATAAATAGAAATTATAGAAAAACAAGAAAAATAAAAATAAAAATAAAAAACAAAATGAATAAATAAATAAAATCAGGGACAGGGACAGATCGAGTGAAAAGATTCAATTAAATAATTAATTATAAATTAATTATAAATATACTTAACGAAATATAGATAAAAAAATTGAAAAATAAAAAAGTTAAATCACTATATTCGAACCTCGTGGAATAGCGAACGTAGACATTAAAATATAAAGGGAAAAAGTAAGGGTGCAACACGAGGACTTCCCATCCTAGTACTACTCTCGCCCAAGCTCGCTTAACTGTGGAGTTCTGTGGGATCCGGTGCACTAGTGTTGGTATGATCGCACCCATCCAAGATTGCTTTGCCTTTCTACTTAAACGTTGGGACTAACAAAGAAGGTATCTCACGAGGGCGATCATACCAGCACTAGTGCACCGGATCCCATCAGAACTCCGCAGTTAAGCGTGCTTGGGCGAGAGTAGTACTAGGATGGGTGACCTCCTGGGAAGTCCTCGTGTTGCACCCTCGCTTTAAGTAATTTATTTTTTGATTTTTCACGTTCGCTATTCCACGCTGTTCGAACATAGTGATTTAACTTTTTTATTTTGTTTATTTTTTATCAATATTTCGTTATGTATATTTATAATTATTTTTTAATTAATTATTTAATTAAATCGTTTCGCTCTATCTTTCCCTTTTCATTCTTTGTTTGTTTATTAATTTTGTTTTTTTCTTCCTTATTTTTCTATAATTTCTATTTTTTAATTGACATCTCGGGATACTAGCCAGGAAGACCACGCTGACGGCCCCTAGCGGGCCCCGTGAGATACCTTCTTTGTTAGTCCCAGCGTTTAAGTAGGAAGGCAAAGCAATCTTGGATGGGTGCGATCATACAAACACTAGTGCACCGGATCCCACAGAACTCCACAGTTAAGCGAGCTTGGGTGGGAGTAGTACTAGGATGGGAAGTCCTCGTGTTGCACCCTTACTTTTTTTTCTTTATATTTTAATTTCAATGTTCGCTATTCCACGAGGTTCAAATATAGTGATTTAAATTTTTATTTTGCTTTTTTTATCTATATTTCGTTAAGTATATTTATAATTAATTTATATTTAATTATTTAATTAAATCCTTTCACTCGATCTTTTCCTATTCCCTGGTTTTATTTATTTATTCATTTTGTTTTTTATTTTTCTTTTTCCTTTTCTTGTTTTTCTATAATTTCTATTTATTTCAATTAACATCAAGGGCCATTAGGAAGGCGGGCCCCCCCGATGGCACTCGATCTTTCCCTGTTCCCTGGTTTTATTTATTTATTCATTTTGTTTTTTATTTTTATTTTTCCTTTTCTTGTTTTTCTATAATTTCTATTTATTTTAATTAACATCAAGGGCTATTAGGAAGGCGGGCTCCGCCGATGGCCCATAGCGTGCCTTGCGGGAGCTTTCTTTTGCTTAGTCACAGAGGTTAAGTAGAAAGGCGTACCTACTTCGATCGGGTGCGATCATACCAGCACTAGTGCACCGTATCCCATCAGAACTCCGCAGTTATGCGTGTTTGGCGAGAGTAGCACTAGGATGGGTGACCTCCTGGGAAGTCCTCGTTTTGCACCCTCGCTTTTTTCATTTATTTTTTGATTTTCACGTTCGCGTGGATTGGTTCGAACATAGTGATTTAACTTTTTTATTTTATTTATTTTTTTCTATATTTCATTACGTATATTTATTATTAGTTTTTAATTATTTCTTTAATTAAATCGTTTCGCTCAATCTTTCCATGTTCATTCTTTGTTTGTTATTCTTTGTTTGTTTATTCATTTGTTTTTTTGTTTTTTTGTTTTCTTATTTTTCTATAATTTCTATTTTTTTAATTAACATCTCGGGATACTAGCCAGGAAGGCCACGCCGACGGCCTCTAACGGGCCCCGCGAGATACCTTCTTTGTTAGTCCCAGCGTTTAAGTAGGAAGGCAAATATTCTAATATCAATCTTTCCCTTTTCATTCTTTATTTGTTTATTAATTTTGTTTTTTTCTTTCCTTATTTTTCTATAATTTCTATTTTTTAATTGACATCTCGGGATACTAGCCAGGAAGGCCACGCTGACGGCCCCTCGCGGCCCCGTAAGATACCTTCTTTGTTAGTCCCAGCGTTTAAGTAGGAAGGCAAAACAATCTTGGATGGATGTGATCATACCAACACTAGTGCACCGGATCCCACAGAACTCCACAGTTAAGCGAGCTTGGGCGAGAGTAGTACTAGGATGGGAAGTCCTCGTGTTGCACCCTTACTTTTTCACTTTATATTTTAATTTCTACGTTCGCTATTCCACGAGGTTCCAATATAGTGATTTAACTTTTTTATTTTGCTTTTCTTTTAATAACAGGGAACCTCGTGGGTGCAAAGGTAGGCACCTTCAAGATAAATAAGGAAATCTTTTCTTATTTGTTTGTCAGTATAAGCTAATATTATGATCTGGTTAAGCAAAAGAACGCTCCGTTATATGTTAGAACTCCGCAGTTAAGCGTGCTTGGGCGAGAAAAGTACTAGGATGGGTGACCTCCTGGGAAGTCCTCGTGTTGCACCCTCGCTTTTTTTCATTTATTTGTTGATTTTCACGTTCGCTATTCCATGCTGTTCGAACATAGTGATTTAACTTTTTATTTTGTTTATTTTTTATCAATATTTCGTTACGTATATTTATTATTATTTTTTAATTAATTATTTAATTAAATCGTTTCGCTCTATCTTTCCCTGTTCATTCCCTGGTATTGTTTGTCTATTCATTTTGTTTTTGTTTTTCTTTCTTTTTAATTGACATCTCGGGATACTAGCCAGGAAGGCCACGCCGACGGCCCCTAGCGGGCCCCGCGAGATACCATCTTTGTTAGTCCCAGCGTTTAAGCAGGAAGGCAAATCAATCTTGGATGGGTGCGATCATACCAACACTAGTGCACCGGATCCCACAAGAGGACTTTTTTATTAAGTATCTAGTCACAGATTAATCACTCATATATTTATTAGGGATACCATCTATTTTAATGTTTATTATTGTTTGTATTTTTTTTGTGCTGGTATAATCATAAAAAAAAAGCAAAATAAAAAAGTTAAATCACTATATTCGAACCTCGTGGAATAGCGAACGTAAAAATTAAAATATAAAGGGAAAAAGAAAGGGTGCAACACGAGGACTTCCCATCCTAGTACTACTCTCGCCCAAGCTCGCTTAACTGTGGAGTTCTGTGGGATCCGGTGCACTAGTGTTGGTATGATCGCACCCATCCAAGATTGCTTTGACTTCCTACTTAAACGCTGGGACTAACAAAGAAGGTATCTCGCGGGGCCCGCTAGGGGCCGTCGGCGTGGCCTTCCTGGCTAGTATCCCGAGATGTCAATTAAAAAAATAGAAATCATAGAAAAATAAGAAAAGAAAAAAGAAAAAAACAAAATGAATAAACAAATAAAGAATGAACAGGGAAAGATAGAGCGAAACGATTTAATTAAATAATTAATTAAAAAATAATAATAAATATACGTTACGAAATATTGATAAAAAATAAACAAAATAAAAAAGTTAAATCACTATGTTCGAACAACATGGAATAGCGAACGTGAAAATAAAAAAATACAAAAAATAAATGAAAAAAGCGAGGGTGCAACACGAGGACTTCCCAGGAGGTCACCAATCCTAGTACTACTCTCGCCCAAGCAAGCTTAACTGCGGAGTTCTGATGGGATCCGGTGCACTAGTGCAGATATGATCGCACCCATCCAAGGTTGCTTCACCTTCCCACTTAAACACTAAGAGTAAAATAAGGAAGGGCTCTCACGATGCCCGCTAGGGGCCATCTGCGGGGCCTTCCTGGCTAGTATCCTGAGATGTTAATTAAAAAAATAGAAATTATAGAAAAATAAGAAAAGTAAAAAAAAACAAAATGAATAGACAAACAAAACCTGGGAATGAACAGGGAAAGATAGAGCGAAACAATTTAATTAAATAATTAATTAAAATTAATAATAAATATATGTAACTAAATATAGATAAAAATAAATAAAATAAAAGGTTAAATCATTATGTTCGCACTGCGTGGAATAGCGAATAAGAAAATAAAAAAATAAATGAAAAAAATGCTGGGACTAACAAAAAAGGGACCTCGCGGGACCCGCTAGGGGCCATCGGTATGGCCTTCCTGACTAGTATTCTGAGATGTCAATTAAAAAAATAGAAATTATAGAAAATAAGAAAAGGAACAAGAAAAATAAAAAACAAAAAGAATAAACAAACAAAATGAACAGGGAATGAAAGAGCAAAACGATTAAAAAAAGCGAGGGTGCAACACGAAAGACTTCCCAGGAGGTCACCCATCCTAGTACTACTCTTGCCCAAGCACGCTTTACTGCGGAGTACTGATGGGATCCTGTGCACTAGTGCTGGTATGATCGCACCTGTCCGAAGTAGGTACGCCTTTCTACTTAACCTCTGTGACTAAGCAAAAGAAAGCACCCGCAAGGCACGCTATGGGCCATCAGCGGGAATGAATAAATAAATAAAACCAGCGAACAGGGAAAGATCGAGTGAAAAAATTTAATTAAATAATTAACTATAAATTAATAATAAATATAGAGTTCTAAACTGTGGAGTTCTGTGGGATCCGGTGCACTAGTGTTGGTATGATCGCACCCATCCAAGATTGCTTTGCCTTCCTACTTAAACGCTGGGACTAACAAAGAAGGTATCTCACAGGGCCCGCTAGGGGCCGTCGGCGTGGCCTTCCTGGCTAGTATCCCGAGATGTCAATTAAAAAATAAAAATTATAGAAAAATAAGGAAAGAAAAAAGAAAAAAACAAAATTAATAAACAAACAAAGAATGAAAAGGGAAAGATAGAGCGAAACAATTTAATTAAATAATTAATTAAAAAATAATTATAAATATACGTAACGAAATATTGATAAAAAATAAACAAAATAAAAAAGTTAAATCACTATGTTCGAACAGCGTGGAAAAGCGAACGTGAAAATCAAAAAATAAATGAAAAAAAGCGAGGGTGCAACACGAGGACTTCCCAAGAG
Source organism: Agave tequilana (assembly GCA_038442645.1). Classification (NCBI taxonomy): domain Eukaryota; kingdom Viridiplantae; phylum Streptophyta; class Magnoliopsida; order Asparagales; family Asparagaceae; genus Agave; species Agave tequilana. The sequence continues at coordinate 45,658 of JAVJIF010014199.1, forward strand.
GTCACCCATCCTAGTACTACTCTCGCCCAAGCACGCTTAACTGCGAAGTTCTGATGGGATCCAGTGCACTAGTGCTGGTATGATCGCACCCATCCGAAGTGGGTACGCCTTTCTACTTAACCTCTGTCACTAAGCAAAAGAAAGCTCCCGCAAGGCACGCTATTTTAATAACTTTGGTTATTCACATATAAAACCCAATGTATAAACCTAGTACTAGTTAATTAAAAGAAGGAATAAAATAAAAAAAGCGTGGATTAGTGTACGTTTGGAATAGGGTAATAGGTTAATACTACTTTTCACAAACAAAATCCGCAACCTCATGGAATAAGCAAAAATGATGGGGTATCATATAATCAATGTTGTTGCACGTTTTTTTTATGGTGCCACATCCATCCATAATTTTGTTGGTATGTATAATTATTCAGGGCCCCGTGAGATACCTTCTGATAGCTTCGAATAAATTACATTTAACTTCAGAAATATAGATTGTTTGGTGGGGTCCTTGGAAAAGGAGGATTTTCTAATATATATAAAACATCTATACTTTTGAACGCAAGGCACGCTACTAAACGCGACGCCCAGGCACTAGTACCGGATTTAAATTAACATCGTCCTCGTTTTCCATCTAGGACTCCTAATCTCTCTCAAAATTAGAAAAATTCCATATAAGGTATCATATTAAAAAATCAACATGAAAGACTTCCCATCGTAGTGTTACTCTCGCCCAGCATCGTGGAATAGCGAACGCTTACTAGGTTTCTGTACTAAAAGGAATTTCTAGTGCAAAACGGGTGCGAGAGTAGGAAGTAGGCTAGTATCTTTGGTCGAGATACCTTCTAGTGTATATTGTAGGCTGTCTAAAAATGACTAACAGACAAGCCATTAAGGAAGCAGAGTCTCAAAGCTCTAGACGCGCGGAACTAAAGCCCGCGTCTCAGCATCAAGGCGCATCGGCCCGAAGCCCGCGTCTCAGCATCAAGGCGCGTCGGCCCGAAGCCCGCGTCTCAGCATCAAGGCGCGTCGGCCCCAAGCCCGCGTCTCAGCATCAAGGCGCGTCGGCCCGAAGCCCGCGTCTCAGCATCAAGGCGCGTCGGCCCGAAGCTCGCGTCTCAGCGTCAAGACGCGTCGGCCCGAGGCCCGCGTCTCAGCATCAAGGCGCGTCGGCCTGAAGCTCGCGTCTCAGTTGCAACTGCCCTGATTGCGGGGCCAATCACCGCGCATGTAGCGGGTAGTGGCCCCTCAATCGGGAGCGTTTTCAGGGGGCACGTTCACCCCCTGAGACCCCTATAAATGGTCCCATTCCATCAGAAAAAGGGATCATCATCATCGATCATCGCAAGAGCGGGACAGAGACACACACGGATCAAGGCATCCTCAAGAGAGAAGCACGACTTCAACAACAGAGAGAGAAGACTCTTCAGGGAGCTTACTGAGTACTAGCCGCTCTTTGCCTACCTCCTATTTGAGAGTTTTGGTAGACGGAGCTGAGTTACTCCTTCTACCGACCGAAGAGAAGACCCCCGACGGTCCAGGACGGTCATCTGGTCAACGGAGAACAAGATTCACTCTCCATCGCCACACGAAGAACCCAGCATTAAACAAAGGGAAGATTCAAACATCCTCCCTCCCTTGTAACTGGAAAGGAAGGAAGAGTTTTGATTGTAATCGTTTCGCTTGAATCAAGGAAGTCTTTTACAGCCAAACCCGCACCTTCACTCCAACGACATCTTTCCAGCGCGTACAAGAGATGGCGACTCCACTGGGGAATACCTTCGTGACTGACGAGCACACCGTGGTGCAAGATGACGTTCTCCGTAAGGGGAAAATGGTCGAATCGCTCGTCGTCGAGTTCGACCAGGCGAAGTATGAAGAGTTTCTCTCTTCTGACTCCAAGAGCCCAAAGACCCGCGTCTGCCGTAGGGTCCCAAGTGGACAGCCCCCCGAAGCCCAATCTGAGGCTCTGTCGGGTGCTCCTGCTGCCCACTGTGCCAAGTCTGGTCCACGCGCCAACGCCTCCCAGAAGGCCCGCGTGACCTCAGACACTTCTGCTGCGATCAACCGCGTCGCGCAGAACACACGCGCCAACGCCTCTCTGAAGGCCCGCGTGATCCCCGGCACATCTACTGGTGCGATCGATCGTGTCGCACAGAACGCCCGCGTCAACGTCTCTTAGGAGACCCGCGTGGCGAACACCCCTGGTTCTACAAACCAGGAAGTTGTTGGCTTCTCTCTTCCTCCACGACGCAATCGGAATGCCGAGCGTCGACAGAGAAGACGCGCGCGTCAACACTCAGTCGGAACCGTTGGTTTTCTGACTGGGGTCGGACGCGGCGTTCAAACTGATGCCTTGCCCGCACCTCGTCCAGTGCGAGAGATCCGCGTTTGGCGACCCAAACGCGAGACTCCCCAAGTTGAGTCTTCTGAAGACCAACTTATCAAACGCCAAAGCGAAGTTTCTGCGTCCCGTCAAACGCAGGAAGCATGCGCCCCTAGGCGTGGGGCCCAGCAGCCCACTCTCTTTCAAGTCTCTCTGCTCCAACGCAGCAGACAGCAACGCGAAAGTCGCGTCTCATATCAACAGAGACGCCAGACGCGCGTGACGCAGCCGCGACGCGACAGCCGCGTTTCTGAAACCTGCGTCCAGACAGCGCAGCACATGACTACCTCCCGTCTTCCACGTTGCGAGGCTAGTCTATTTAATCCCTCTCCCACGGATTTGAGGGATTATTTGACAAGGAAAAGAAGTGCCAATCAGGCCTCTTCTCCATGCTGCTGTCAACAGCTCATCCAGATGCTCTCTGGATGTCACTGCGAATCAGGCGTGCACCAGCTGTCTTTAGTTAGACAGCTGACCCTGATTCCCCCGTCAGCCAAAAGAAGACGCTCCCACAGAAGGAGAACCTTTTCTGACGTCGAGTACCCGGAGCTTACTGCATATATGACAAGCAGAAGCAAGGGAAAACAACCAATGGTCAATTCAGAAGGGTCTAACTCTGAGCCAGAAGGGGTGTATCGACACACCCGTACCCGGACTGGGGCCATCCCCCCAATTGACTATAATGCCTTATCCCGCGACATTAAGGAGGACGATTCTCACTCCGTTGTGATAGAATCATGGGCTTCAAACTCTTCGGGTGAGAAGGAGACTTCTGCCCACATGGTCGGCGCTGCGGAGGAGACAGCTAAGCATCTAGAACAGATGCAGAAGCACCAAATGGAGATGCTCTCCTCTCAGCAGAGATCCATCGACGACCCCAAGTATATGCTTGAGAAATTGCTCGAAGAGAGAGCAAGATCTCCTCCTAGAAGGACAAGGGGTAGAGGAGGAAGAAGAGAAAGTCCACCCTCCGAACCTTCCGACGGGACACGACGAACTATTTCGGATGTGTCCAAGCCTTCGGCACAGGTAGGAAGCGACCCAGACTCGGAGAAGGCTCAAGCCAAAAGAATGAGCCTACTGGAGCAACGACTCAACGCCCTTGCCAGTCGTAAAGACCTCCAAGAAGCTGGAGTGGTCTGGCCCTATCCGGCCGAGTGGGACTTGGTCCCGTACCCTCCTAGGTTCAAGGCTCCAACTCTCCAAGCATTCGATGGGAAGGGGTCGCCCAACCAACATATCTACTACTTCAAATCCCAAACTGGGAATGTGGTGGATAACGATGCCATCTTGGCACGACTATTCATTGGCACCCTGAAAGGGCTGGACTTTGAATGGTTTATGAAGCTCCCGGAAGGTTCCATCAAGAACTGGGGCGATTTGGAGAAGCTGTTTTTAACACGCTTCTTCGAGGATGATTCGGAGGTTACGATGCGTACCCTTTTAGCTACGAAACAGCGAAAAGGAGAATCCGTTAAATCTTTCGTAGAAAGATTTCGGAACACGGCACTCCGATGTCCAAGCGGCATGACCCAGGCCACCCTGGTGGAAACATGTCGCCACAATCTCCAAACCTCACTCCTTGCTCAGATAGGAGTAGCTGAAAGCCGCACCTGGAAACAGTTAGTCCAGCAAGGTGAACAGGCCGAGGAGATTGTTGCCCGCGTCAGAGCAGAAGAAGGCAAGCCCAGGCCAGAGAGGTCGACGAGGCGTGCGCCAGACACATCCCTCCAAACAAAACGGAAGGATAATTTGGCGACAGAGACCAAGTCTCCCGTCAAACCTCAACCAGGCAGAGCGAGTGGCTCTTCCATCCAACCCCGCGCCAACAAACAATATTCCTTCAAGGAGGAACACGTCGACTCGCTCTTCAAGTTACTCAACAAGAGCAATCGACTGAAGCTCCCTGAAATCAGGCGCCCGGAAGAAGTCGGCAAGACCGACAACCCCACCTACTGCCTGTATCATAGGATGCTCGGGCACCCTACCAGAAGCTGCTACGTCTTCAAGGACGTCCTTCAGGCCCTGATCGACGCGGAGGTATTAAAACTCTGACCAGAGCAGAAGAAGATGACGGCCAACATGACGTCGATGCTCCACTTTGGGACACGACCCCCGACACCCGTGGGGATAATCTCTGTCCCGAAAGGAGAACTAAGAGTGGTCAACACAGACCCTCATCAGCAGCAGGAGAAAGGCTTGGTCCCCGTCCCTACACCTCGAGGGGAAATCATGTGGGTCCACCCTGATCTCGTCGACGAGCAACAATGGACGACTGTGACTAACAGGAAGTCCAAAGGCAAAGGGAAGGCTTCATCTTGCCATGTGATATGCGCTTCTTCTCGGGAAGCGGATGCTGATGTTCCCTCGCTGACTGACTCGGAAGAGGAAACGATAGTCCTGGCCACAGAGCCCAACCCACCAACAGTGGGAACCCGTTCAGGGCAGGCGTACTTGAAGCAGTACGGCGAAATGGCGGTGGTCCCTCCACAACCAGTTTTGGAGCCGACCAAGCCCTCCACGAAACCTCCTGTGGAGAAATCGAAAGAGACTCGGTTTTCTCGAGCTCTTTCGAAAGGTGCAACGGAAGGATCCTCGACACCTTACAGCTTTGATGTCTTGGCTCAATTAGCCAACATCCCGGCGCGCATCACCTTGTATGAGCTCCTGAGGCTATCAAAGTCAACCAGAGAGGCTCTACAAGAAGCTTTGGCAAATGCTGAGGTCTTCATGACTCGCGTGCCAAGGGAGGAAGATGTAGAGGATTGCCTCCACACCTCCCCAAATGCTCCCTGCATCACCTTCACCACAGAGGACATGCAGGTTAAAAGGAAGCATGACCGACCCCTATACTTCACAGGGTATATTGGGTCATCTGAGGTAAACCGAATCCAGGTGGATCCAGGGTCCGCGCTGAGCATCATACCTCGCCGGGTCATGCAATTTCTGGGCATTCCTACCCATCGTCTGAGCCCTACCCAGACGACTATTTACGGGTTCAATGCCAACAGCTCCCGCCCGATGGGGAAGATCAAGCTTAAATGCCAAATCGGGAGCCTCAAGTCGGAAGTGACATGCTACGTCATCGATGCTGACACTTCCTACAACCTGTTGCTGGGACGACCATGGATTCACCGCAATTCCATCGTTCCCTCCACCCTCCACCAAGTCATGAAATACGTTGACGAGAGTGGACAGGTTCGAACGTTGATTGCCGAAAGGCATCCGTTCAAAGGGGTTGAAAATTATTTCACGGACTCCCTCCTATATAAGGAGACCAATGAAACCCCACAACCAGAGGAGCCAGACTCTGGTAATGAAGCTGACATCGAGCCCGAGAAAGAAGAGTGCCTGTGGGAGCTAGAACCACTTGTAAAGAGCACTAATAAGCTCGATGTTGATACCACCGACGATGCAGGTGGTTGGTATATTAATGAAGATTTAGATTTCGCGTATTTTCCTGCGTGTGAGTCTGATTCAATACCATCGGATACTAGTACCGACATGGACGAAGATGTATGGTCGGCAATGGATGCTTTGACATCATTGCATGTACCAATAAAATCATCCTTCGGGACGTACCAGGATGATGGTGACGCGCAAGAATCTGTATTCATGGTTCCAGCCAGACGAAAAGGCCAAAGACCAATACTTTTTGGGCGAGGCTCGTCTGAACCAATGTCCCATGAAGAATCGGAAGGCGAGGACGAATCCCCTCAGTTCAATTATTATGAACCAAAAACGCTCAAGATGATGAAGCGCGTGGGGTATGATCTAACCAACAGGCCTGGGTTGAACTTCGGCAAAGGAAGGAGAACACTGCCTCGATCCTTTGTGCCAAAAGGGAAAGCACCTGATTATTATCATCAGACCCGCAGGGGGTTGGGCTATGTGTCAACTCCAATCCCGTCAGCCTCTGATTCTGAGGAACCATCAGGCCATGATCGCTCTTCAGGCACGTCATCGTGGGAATCAGATGTCAGTGTTGGCAACATCTTCAAAGGGCTTTCAGTAAACATGGTTTCAACAAGCCATCTGGAAGACGAAGACGAAGAAATGATCCAGTCGGATACAGACCCTTGGATCAAACATTTGAATGCTCTTTGGGATATCCGCTTTGAACAGCGTGAACCACCCACAGAAGACAAGGTTGTTCAGATCAATCTGGGGGATGAGGCTAATCCTAAGCCCATCTTCATAAGTGACGGCCTGTCACCTTCGGAGAAGAAGGATCTAATATCTCTTATACAAGAGTATATAGACGTCTTCGCCTGGAACTACGAGGACATGCCTGGACTTGATCCTCAAGTGGCTATGCACCGCCTCAACATCAGTCCGGACGTCAAACCTGTTAGACAACAGCAGCGACGGTTTCGTCCAGAAATAATGGAGGCCATCCAATTAGAAGTCAAAAAGCTCATTGACTCTGGCTTCATCAGGGAGGAACAACATCCCGATTGGGTAACCAACATCGTTCCCGTTGCTAAGATGAACGGGAAGATCCAGATCTGCATCGACTTCCGCGATCTAAACGAGGCCTGCCCCAAAGACGAATTCCCATTGCCGATCACAGATGTCATGATTGACAATACTTGCGGGTTCGAACGAATGTCCTTCATGGACAGATTCTCAGGATACAATCAAATCAAGATGTACCCTGACGACGAAAAGCACACCTCCTTCAGGACACCTCTAGGAGTATACTGCTACACCGTCATGCCCTTCGGTCTGAAGAATGCAGGGGCGACATACCAAAGGGCCATGAATGCCATTTTCCACCAGCAGATACGCAAAACGGTGGAATGCTATGTGGATGACATTGCAGTAAAAAGCCGCGCTAAAGGTGATCACATAGCCGACCTGAAAGCGGTCTTTTACATCATGCGAGCTCATCAATTGAAGATGAATCCCACCAAGTCCTTCCTGGGGGTAGCCAGCGGCAAATTCCTAGGGTTCGTTGTAACCTCCACCGGGATTCATTTGGATCCGGAGAAGGTTCGCGCCATCAGGAAATGCAACCTCCAAGAAGCCTCAAGGAGCTCAGAGGATTGCAAGGACGATTAGCATACATCCGCAGATTTATCTCAAATCTCTCCGGAAGATGCCAACCCTTCGCCAAGCTAATGAAGAAGGGTGTTTCGTTCATTTGGGACGACGCTTGCCAGCAAGCATTTGAGGATATCAAACGATACCTCACCCTACCACCAGTCCTTGCAGCTCCGGTATCCGGAAAGCCCTTCCTGGTGTACGTCCGATCAATGGATCATTCTTTGGGAGCTCTGCTAGCTCAGAATGACGACCAAGGACGAGAACAAGCCATCTACTATCTAAGTAGAACAATGATCTGAGCCGAACATCGGTACAACCCGATCGAGAAGGAATGTTTGGCCTTGGTGTTCGCTATTCAAAAAATGCGACACTATCTGGTGGGCCAAACCATAAATGTCATATCCAAAGTCAACCCCCTGAGGTTACTCATGACAAAACCTTCATCATTGAATGGCCAGCTGGCAAAATGGGCTATATTGCTCTCTCAATATGAGATGCACTTCCTGCCACAAAAGGCCATTAAAGGACAAGCGGTGGCGGACTTCTTAGCCGAACACCCAGATCCGAGGGCAGCTAAACTCTACGAAGATCTCCCAGATGAGGTCGCCGAGGTCTGCCTGACTCAGACAACATTCGAAGGACAAGTATGGCAGCTTTTCTTCGATGGTGCATCAAGGGCAAGCCCAAAGGGACACACAGTAGCGGGAGTAGGAGTGGTACTCGTCTCCCCACAAAACTACGTGATCCCCCGAGCTATCTCGTTAACCGAGCCCTGTTCCAACAATGTGGCGGAATACAACACTCTCCTGATTGGAATGCAATTCGCCGATGAGATTGGCGTTAAAAATCTCGAGGCATACGGTGACTCTAAACTCATCGTCAGCCAAGTTCGCGGAGAGTATGAGGTCAGACATGAAGATCTAGTACCCTACTACAACGTGACGATCCACATGGCTGAGAAGTTTTCAAACTTCTACATTGACCATGTACCGCGCAGTCAAAATGCGCATGCAGATGCACTCGCATCCCTCGCTGCCTCCTTAGCCCTTCCAGCTGGAGCAATGGAGGAATATTCGTCTATAGCCACGACCTATACTGTCCAAAAATTTCCCCCGGAGACTACCCGAGGTCAACGGGAGGTCGTCGCGGTAAAGAAACACTTGAAGTGTCAACCGCTCCAGAGCTTAAAGACTGGCGATTCCCCTACATTGATTTTGTCTTATACGACATCTTGCCTGAAGACATCAAGGAGGCGGCTGCCATCCGAAGGAAAGCCCCCAAATTCTACTATAATGCGATTTCGCGAACATTGTATCGTCGATCGCATGACGGGATCCTGCTCCGGTGCCTCTCATCAAAAGAAGCCCGCGAAGTGTTGAAAGAAGCCCACGAGGGTACGTGTGGAGCTCATCAACCCGGCCCGAAGCTGGCGAACCGACTCCAAAGATTGGGTTACTATTGGCCTAAGATGATTGTCGACGCCATCTCCCTCGCCAAGAGATGTCACGCCTGTCAGATACACGGCGATTTCATCCATCAAGCACCAGGATACCTCCACTCCACGACCTCTAGCTGGCCGTTTGAAATGTGGGGAATGGATGCGGTTGGTCCAATCAGCCCACCATCATCGAAGGGACATCGGTTCATTCTAGCGATAACCGATTACTTCTCAAAGTGGGCTGAAGCTATCCCTTTGAAGGAGGTAAAATCCTCTAACGTGATCAAGTTCATGAAACATCACGTTATTTACCGCTTCGGCGTGCCTCGGCGGATTGTCCATGACAATGGACCCCAGTTCATCAGCCAGGCTTTCCAGAGATTCTGCGCTAAGTTCAGAATCCAGAGTGTGTCTTCAACGGCATACTATCCTGCTGCTAATGGCCTTGCAGAAGCTTTCAACAAGACTATTGGCAAGCTTCTCAAGAAATTCGTCTCGAAAAGTCAACGAGACTGGGACGATAAGTTGGGTGAATGCTTATGGGCCTATCACACGACTGTGCGAATCCCAACTAAAGCCACGCCGTTTTCCTTGGTATACGGATGTGAAGCCGTTCTTCCACTGGAAATCCAAATTCCATCTCTACGCGTCGCCTTGACAGCGGAGATGACAACGGAGGAGAAGCATCGACAGTGACTCCAGGAGTTGGAATCCTTAGACGACAAGCGTCTGCAGGCCCAACAACAAATCGAGCTCTACCAAGCTCGTATCACCAGAGCCTTCAACAAGAAAGTCAAAGCGCGAACTTTCAAGAAAGGCGACCTCGTCTTAGCCGTCCGAAGACCCATGGTCATGACGCATAAGACGAAAGGAAAATTCCAGCCCAAATGGGAAGGGCCGTTTGTAGTAGATTCAGTCTACTCAAATGGATCATATCGCCTCATAACCTCGAATGGCGATACACTTATGATGCCAATCAATGGCAAATTCCTGAAGAAATACTATCCCTAAACAGTATTCTTCCACCGATCAAGTTAAAATACACCTCTGATCGAAAATGTCCGACGCCTCCGACGGCTAAGGATAGAGGAAAATGTTGGCTTCTAAGCCCAACATAAGTCCTCGACAACTCATCATGCTGAGGGGAATAGCATGGCTAGCCCAACTCAAACGGTAGTTGGTAAAGGCACCTCAAATCCGTTGATAGCTGAGGGTTTGCTAAAAATCCTGCCGATCAAGTTAAAAGATACCTCTGATCAAACATCCAACGCCTTCGACGGCTAAGGATAGAGGAAAATGTTGGCTTCTAAGCCCAACATAAGTCCTCGATAACTCATCATGCTGAGGGGAATAGCATGGCTAGCCCAACTCAAACGGTAGTTGGTAAAGGCACCTCAAATCCGTTGATAGCTGAGGGTTTGCTAAAAATCCTAAGTGGACTTGATTCCACTCTTTCCTCCAAAATCCCTTACCAATTCTCATCCATAGAATGGTAGGACCACAAAATGCAATCATTACTACGTTAACACTATACCTCTGGTGATGAATATTCTTTGTCGAGTACAAACTTTATTTGTCAACTCTACATCGAGTAGCAAACTTCAAAGTTGCCAAGTTAACACTATACCTCTGGCACTTCAAATTCACTTGTCAATTCTCATCAATAGAATGACAGGTCCTCAAATTGCTCCATCACGAGCTAAATTCTTGTCAAGTTAACATTACACCTCTGACAAATTACTGTTTAAGTTAACATTACACCTCTAAGCAGTACATCGAGTGTCTGTCAAATTAATATTACACATCTGACAGCCACCTTTCTTCAGACTTCCATGTCGAAGCTGAAATGGACGATGCCGAGTTAACACTACACTTCTAGCATCCGAGTCATTGCTAAGTTCAACAATACACCTATGGCCATGACCTTTCCTCGACTGACTTCTTTGTCTAAGCCGAGATGACTAATGCCAAGTTCAACATTACACCTCTAGCATTATCCTCACTGTTAAGTTAAACATCACACCTATGACAGTGACACCCTCAGTTTTCCCAAATAAAGCTGAGATGCTGATGAGTTAAGTTAATATCACACCTCTAACTCACGTCCTTGTCAAGTTAACATTACACTTCTGACAAGACTACTTCTAAACCGTTAAGTTAATATCACACCTCTAACGGTAAGGACTTCCCTAGATTCCCCACGAATCTAGTTTCATTTGATATTCTCCCCAACAGAGTATCAAATTCATTTTGGCATTGTTGGTTAACATTACACCGATAAACAATGCTTCCATCAAAATCCCCAGCTGATCTTAAATCAAGTTGATCACAAATCCTTGATAAAAGTTCTTCTCTGGGGGTACGAACTCCACCTGTCACTTTCTTTTACAAAGTGGCAGGTCCACCAAAAATCATCTCTGTCAAGGTAATTTTACACCTCTGACAGTATCATGAAAGTTCCTGAAACAGGATCTTTACTCATAACTTTTGACTTACTATCATAATTTTGATGAGGTCAAAAGATTCCTTGCTTCTACATGTCCAACTGAAGGCAAAAAGTCCAAGACAAAAGAAGTAAAAAGGAAAGTGTCACTTTTATTTATATATCCAAACATATGAAAGTGATACAAAACGCTCTCTTATATACAATAAGATTGAGTGTTACAATTGGGGAGTACAAAGAAGTCCCTCTCTCTCTCAGAGGCCGCACTCACTCCTTGAAACCGCATCTGATCCCAGGTGCATAAATTGAAGCTGATTGCGTCATGGCGATGTCGCAAAAATCGAAAGCGCCCTAGCTGACTAAAGCTAAGGGCAATGATGTTCTTGAGGTCCGGTGGCATCAGGAAGTCCTGCAACCCTTCATTTCATCACCATCCCTTTCCCCAGCATCCAAAAGACATCGACTGTCCTCGATGTCACTTCTGGAGTAGGGAGAGGAAGAGGATCTCTCCGCCACCACAACCTTCAGAACCTCCTCGCCGTCATACTCAACCTGACCACCTCTTGCCATCAGACATGGTCAGTGCTGAAGATCTGAAGAGACCTTGGCGAGAGTTGGGCCCTCGTCAGAGACATAATATATTCTCTTGCGCACGACGAGGACCATAATATATTCTCTTGTGAACGAACATGGAGCAAGTTCGCCGGTCGACACATTCTTTCTGGGGCCCAGCGAACCTGAAAATGGACGAGCGAGCCTACCTGCAAAGGATAAACGAGAGAATCAGAAAATCTGGAACTTAGTATACTAAGTAACAGAACGCTGCAGCGAATCGCTACCCGACGCGTGGAACCAAATCATTGTTTGAACAGGGAAGATCATGCGTCGCGACCCCGCCACGAGTCAGAAGTTGATACGTGGAGCAGTTCATTTAATGAGCCGGGAGATCCGCGCGCCAAAAGGCGAAATCTCGCCGTTTCCCCAAGCCAGCTGGCGACGTAATCATGACAGAGTATAGATGCGCGCCCCAAAATACGCGACTCTTCGGTGGACATGCCCCGTCAGCATCATCATAAATGCACCGTCGCATTGGGTCCAGAAAATCGCGTCTGCATTCAAAAGACGCGTCCCCTCAAGCGGGCCAAACATCGCGTCTACCTCATAGAAGATATGGCGCGTTTCTATCACTTTAAGACGCACTCCATGGAAGTCGCGTCTTTAAAGCAATCTCTGCTTTCCGAAAAGGGACCTGCGTCCGGCCTCCTGCTTCTGCAAATCAGTTCAACAGTACACTGGCGCAAACGGACAACCAACCACTCCCGGCCAAAAGCCCACTCGTGACAGACTAAAAGCAATCGGGGAGGTCTAGACTGTGTATCTAGACACTCAACGCGATCAACTCTGATGGCTTCAAAGAGTTCAACAGTACACTCACGAAGACCAATTCCAGATAAGATCAAACCCGAAGCATCAACAGTCCAGTCACAAAGGCGAAACCGGCTAAAATCTAAAGTATTCCGAAATCCGTCCCATTTAACTGCGGAATATCAGAAACTTTGGAGGGGGTTCTGTAGGCTGTCTAAAAATGACTAACAGACAAGCCATTAAGGAAGCAGAGTCTCAAAGCTCTAGACGCGCGGAACTAAAGCCCGCGTCTCAGCATCAAGGCGCATCGGCCCGAAGCCCGCGTCTCAGCATCAAGGCGCGTCGGCCCGAAGCCCGCGTCTCAGCATCAAGGCGCGTCGACCCCAAGCCCGCGTCTCAGCATCAAGGCGCGTCGGCCCCAAGCCCGCGTCTCAGCATCAAGGCGCGTCGGCCCGAAGCCCGCGTCTCAGCATCAAGGCGCGTCGGCCCGAAGCCCGCGTCTCAGCATCAAGGCGCGTCGGCCCGAAGCCCGCGTCTCAGCATCAAGGCGCGTCGGCCCGAATCCCGCGTCTCAGCGTCAAGGCGCGTCGGCCCAAGGCCCGCGTCTCAGCATCAAGGCGCGTCGGCCTGAAGCTCGCGTCTCAGTTGCAACTGCCCTGATTGCGGGGCCAATCACCGCGCATGTAGCGGGTAGTGGCCCCTCAATCGGGAGCATTTTCAGGGGGCACGTTCACCCCCTGAGACCCCTATAAATGGTCCCATTCCATCAGAAAAAGGGATCATCATCATCGATCATCGCAAGAGCGGGACAGAGACACACACGGATCAAGGCATCCTCAAGAGAGAAGCACGACTTCAACAACAGAGAGAGAAGACTCTTCAGCGAGCTTACTGAGTACTAGCCGCTCTTTGCCTACCTCCTCTTTGAGAGTTTTGGTAGACGGAGCTGAATTACTCCTTCTACCGACCGAAGAGAAGACCCCCGACGGTCCAGGACGGTCATCTGGTCAACGGAGAACAAGATTCACTCTCCATCGCCACACGAAGAACCCAGCATTAAACAAAGGGAAGATTCAAATATCCTCCCTCCCTTGTAACTGGAAAGGAAGGAAGAGTTTTGATTGTAATCGTTTCGCTTGAATCAAGGAAGTCTTTTACAGCCAAACCCGCACCTTCGTCCAACGACATCTTTCCGGCGCGCACATATATAACCAGTGTTAAGGGTGCAACACGAGGACTTCCCATCCTAGAAAAATAAGGAAAGAAAAAAGAAAAAAACAAAATTAATAAACAAACAAAGAATGATAAGGGAAAGATAGAGCGAAACGATTTAATTAAATAATTAATTAAAAATAATTATAAATATACGTAACGAAATATTGATAAAAAATAAACAAAATAAAAAAGTTAAATCACTATGTTCGAACATACTGAGATATTATTATTAATTAACCGGAGTAGTGTTGGTCGAGCACCCTTAAACTTTCTTTTGATTATCTCGTGAGAAACATTTTTATTTTGTATCAATAATTACTAGGATAGGGAAGGCACATATTATTATACATTTATAATTAAATAGCCAATAATTACAGTTCTGTAGTCTTTTCAATATTTTGTTACGTATATTTATTATTATTTTTTAATTAATTATTTAATTAAATCTGTTCACTCGATCTTTCCCTGTTCCCTGGTTTTATTTATTTATTCATTTTGTTTTTTATTTTTATTTTTCCTTTTCTTGTTTTTCTATAATTTCTATTTATTTTAATTAACATCAAGGGCTATTAGGAAGGCGGGCCCCGCCGATGGCACATAGCGTGCCTTGCGGGAGCTTTCTTTTGCTTAGTACTCACAGAGGTAATTGTTAGATTGCTATCATATACGTGCACCTGATATTTGTTTAGCTTAACGAAAATATAGGTTAATAAATTTTTCATTAATTAACACTATCTCGCCCATCCTACTAAAAAAATTATTTGGTATGGAGCTTATTCTCCTATGCACGACTAATTAATACATATGAGTATTAGTAACACGATTCGCATAGCTAAATTTAACGTTCGCTAATTTGTACGAGGATCTGGTGTTACATTTTAAAATTCATTAGGCTAGTGAATGGGCACGCTGCGACATTCGCGTCTAATGAAAAAGGTTGCTATTGATTTTCACGTAACTAGTGATTTTGAAATTTCACGTACTCACTATTCATAATTTATTAGAAATAATTTCTCCTCAAAATAAAAATTATTGCTCCAACACGAGCATATCATCGCCTTAACTTCGACCAATCAGAACTCCACAGTTAAGCGTGTTATTTCACCCTTTAGATATCAGATCCTAATAACTAGTTAAATCTTGGGTACGGGTACGACAAAATAAACTATAGCCTAATGGCCCTTGATGTTAATTAAAATAAATTGAAATAAGGGCCCTTACTTTTTCACTTTATATTTTAATTTCTACGTTCGCTATTTTTTATCAATAAAAATTAAGAACATAATTTATATTTATTTTAATTAACATCAAGGGCTATTAGTAAGGCGGGCCCAGCCGATGGCCCATAGCGTGTCTTGCGGGAGCGTTCTTTTGCTTAGTCACAAAGGTTAAGTAGAAAGGCGTACCTACTTCGGATGGGTGCGATCATACCACCTCTAGTGCACCGGATCCCATTAGAACTCTGCAGTTAAGCGTGCTTGGGCGAGAGTAGCACTAGGATGGGTGACCTCTTGGGAAGTCCTCGTGTTGCACCCTCACTTTTTTTCATTTATTTTTTGATTTTCTCGTTCGCTATTCCACGCTGTTCGAACATAGTGATTTAACTTTTTTATTTTGTTTATTTTTTATCAATATTTCGTTACGTATATTTATAATTATTTTTAATTAATTATTTAATTAAATCGTTTCACTCTATCTTTCCCTTTTCATTCTTTGTTTGTTTATTAATTTTGTTTTTTTCTTTCCTTATTTTTCTATAATTTCTATTTTTTAATTGACATCTCAGGATACTAGTCAGGAAGGCCACGCCGACGGCCCCTAGCGGGCCCCGTGAGATACCTTCTTTGTTAGTCCCAGCGTTTAAGTAGGAAGGCAAAGCAATCTTGGATGGATGCGATCATACCAACACTAGTGCACCGGATCCCACAGATCTCCACAGTTAAGCGAGCTTGGGCGAGAGTAGTGATTGTTATTCATTTTTGCATCATTTTCCACATCCATATCATGCATTATATCAATAAAAATAGGTTTTTAACTCTTTTTCTCTCTATTTTTGCAGGTCCATCATTAATGGAGAGGAGGCCCATAATCCATGGAATTATCAAAGAATTAAAAGGGATTAATCAAAGGCCAAAAGAAAAGCCCAAAAAGTCTAGCCCATGATCTGGAGACATCCACGCATGCACTCATCCTTCTAGAAGCTCCAACGTGGCCAGCAGGCTGCAACAGAACGCCAACAGAAATCTCTGGCGTAACGGCCTAGATGCTGCCGCGGAAACGCGGCTCTGGCCGCGGATCCACGGCAGGAATCTGGCCGTTGAGCCAGAGATTTGATCAGACGGTCCAGATTTGGGAGCCTCCTCTTCTGAAGCCTATAAATAGACCATCAGGGCCTCTGCGAGAAAAGGGAGGAGAGATTGAAGAGAGAGCTTGTAATTTTTAGATTGTTTTCTAGGTTTTTAGTGCTCTTGTAGTCTTCTTCTTGTTGGCCCAAAGGCCTATCACCCTAGTTTTGATGATGATCAACTCATGAAGTTATGATTACTAATGATCTTGTGTTTAATTAGTGACAGATTTATTATCAAGATCTTAGTAGGTGTGGAGCTTCAACAAAGGATTTAAAGTCAAGTTGGAAGCTAGCACCGGATGATTCACGAGCCTATGTATCAAGACCACATCTAGAGATGAGCTCGGTGGATTGCTTGGACCAAGTCAAGAAGTTGAGAAGCCTTCAAGTGAAGACTTCAAGAAGATGAAGACTTGTGTCTAGGTATAAGATTTAGTTTTTATTTTTAGTTAAAAATGTAAAGGATAGATAGTTGGTGGATTGCTCAAGTATATATCACACACACTCTCTTGATAGAATTGCTTTCATAAAAGATTTCATTTTAGAAAAGAATTTGTTAAAACATATAACTTTGGTTTTTGGTATTCTATTATACATTCTTTAACCAAAATCAAGTTTAGTACTTAATATCAAAAACATAGATATTTCATTATGATTGTGTAGTGGATCATATCCATACACACTATGCTTTAAATGAACTTATATATCTTGTTTTTGTACTTTGTGAAGTTATGGAAAAATAATGTTTTGGAAAAACAAGCTTGGAAAAATACATTTTTAGTTATTGTGCTAATATCTCCAAGTTACAAAAATAGTCCAAATCTTTTATAACATGCCTTGATTTTGTGCAAGCATATTTATCTATCAAAGTATATTGGTAAAACTATTTTTGTAGAATTTCTATGTATTTTTAGGATTTTATCAAAAGATTTTAAAACTGCTTTTCTGACCCAGATTGTGGCTGACAGGCCAAGTCGGTCGACCGGCGGTCGACCGCAGCAAGGTCGGGTCGACCGTCCAGTCGACCGACGTGCACAGCCCTGTGCACGTTTGTCAGCACAGTGGTCCGGTCGACCGTACGGTCGACCGCTGCAGAGAGTTCTGCTCTCTGTTTGTTCGGGTCGACCGGGCGGTCGACCGGAGGCTCCAACGGTCGGATTTTTGACCGTTGGCGGTCGACCGGGCGGTCGACCGGTAGATCTGACAGATCCCAACGACTATATTTTTCTGGCCTATAAATTGGGGGTTCATGTCATTGTTTTGTGCAAAGATTTTAGAGACTCTTAGAGCCAGTTTTTCCTACTCTTTTCATAGAGTTTTCTCCACAAGATTTGAGTGCAAATACTTCCAATCAAAAGGGAAGAGTTTTATCAAGAGTGTAAAAGTGATCTTTTGAGTTTTTCACCATAGTTCTTTCCTTGCTTTTCTCACACCACACTTGAGCTATCCATTGCTATATATTCCTATAGGTGTGTTGTAATGAGAGTTCTTTAGGTGATCAAAGTATTGTGATCACCAAAGATTATTTCTTTGTTCTTTGAGGAGACGGGCAAGTGTGCTCGTTGGTGGTTAGAGTTTGGTTGTGAACTCTTGGTGGTTTGAGGTGCGGCCTCGGCAAGCTAGAGAGCTTGCGTGTGTACGGGACTTGGGAGTCCGAGGGATTGTAGGTGTTGCGGCACCGAGGAGAGATCCATTGGGATCTTGCATAGTGGAAATCCTTCGTGTGTCGAAGGCGGGGATGTAGAGCAAGTGTGCTCGAACCTCGAAACAAACCCTTTGTGTTTGCGATTGCTTACTCTATCTCTCTCTCTCTCTCTCTCTCTCTCTTTGTCTTTTTTATATCTTGCATTCAATAATTGTCTTTATCATTTACATGCTTGATATATTCCCTTGTGCTCATAATTGCTATACTTGCTTGGGATCGTTGTTAACACTAGTATTCAACCAAGAGAGCCAACGCGGCACCTCAACCCATTCAAGGGGAATCTAGAGGAGCTTGTCCAGAGCCCTGCAAAGGGAATTCGGCAACACTCTTGTGTTACACATAAGTGTTTAATTAAAAGAAGTTTTATTTGGTCATCTTAGTTTTTAATTCCGCATCATAGTGCATTGAGTGACCATAAGATTAGCCAACACCTATTCACCCCCCCTCTAGGTGTTATTTCACTTCTTCCTCCTAGAAATTCTGCAAAAGAGAGAAAGAAAGAGAGTGAGAGCTTGTAATCCAAGGGGTGACAACTTGAAGCAAGGATTAATCCAATCTTTCTTCTCATCTTTGCAATTTCTAGTGCTTTACATTTCTTGCATTTACTTTCTTCAAGCTTTACTTTCATTGCATTTCCTTTCTACATTGAATTGTTGTTTTCTTTCCATGGCAATGTCTAGCTAATTCTTCTAACATGACTAGCTAATCACTAACTTTGCTAACTTCTAACTCTTGGGTGATTGCTAACTTTTCATCTTGCAATTTTGAGTCTCTTTCTTCCCCAATGAAGATAAGTTGTTTTCATTCTTGGCAAATTCTTGTTGTAATTCCATATGATTCATGTGAGCCTCATTTAGAGCCTTATCTTTAGAACAAGTGCCTTGATGGAACATGGAGATGGAGCACCTACCTATGCTATTGGTTTGTTGTACAATTTTCTTACTTCAATGCTAGTTTGTACATGGCTTTGAATGACTAATGAATCTTGTATCTTCTTCCTTAGCATTCCCTTGTGTGACACTCCTCGATTCCACCATTGAAATTCTATCTTGAGAGCCGATGAAATCAATGAGGCTACAAGACAAGTCCGAGAAGATCACTCATCTACCAAGTGGGAAAGTAATTCGACCAACAAGCAAGACAAACATTTGCCGATGAATCAACATGAGGCATGCATCACCATAATGAAGATTAGTAAGTTAGCAAATTAGAAAGGTTAGCTAGTCATGGTTTCTTCCATCCAAAAGTCTTTCGAAGTTTCTCTTCTTTAGTTTTCTTTCTAAAGCTAGTTTAGTTTTCAAAGTTCTTTCACTTTCTTTTCCATAGTTTTTCCTTTCATGCACAAATCCACCACAAATTCTTTCACCTATTTTTTTTCATGTCCTTTTGATTCTTTTGAACATAGAAGAACTTTCGTTTTCTCTCTTCAACACTTAACCGTTAAAGCTTCTATCGTGAGCTCTCCCTGAGGATCGACCCGTATTATTTCATACTATTACGGTGATTCGAAAGGAGTACATAAATATTGTGAATACATTCTTGGAGTTTTGAGCATCACATTTGAACGAAGAAGGTTGACTCTAACCCTCTATCTCTGAATTGAGTACACTCCTCCCTTCCTATCAAGTAGTACTAGGATGGGAAGTCCTCGTGTTGCACCCTTACTTTTTCACTTTATATTTTAATTTCTACGTTCGCTATTCCACGAGGTTCCAATATAGTGATTTAACTTTTTTATTTTGCTTTTCTTTTAATCTATATTTCGTTAAGTATATTTATAATTAATTTATAATTAATTATTTAATTAAATCTTTTCACTCGATCTTTCCCTGTTCCCTGGTTTTATTTATTTATTCATTTTTTTTATTTTTTTCCTTTTCTTGTTTTTCTATAATTTTTATTTATTTTAATTAACATCAAGGGCTATTAGTAAGGCGGGCCCCGCCGATGGCCCATAGCGTGCCTTGCGGGAGCGTTCTTTTGCTTAGTCACAGAGGTTAAGTAGAAAGGCGTACCTACTTCGGACGGGTGCGATCATACCAGCACTAGTGCACCGGATCTCATCAGAACTCCGCAGTTAAGCGAGCTTGGGCGAGAGTCGTACTAGGATGGGAAGTCCTCGTGTTGCACCCTTAACTATTTAATTAAATCTGGGACTAACAAAGAAGGTATCTCACGGGGTCCGCTAGGGGCTGTCGGCGTGGCCTTCCTGGCTAGTATCCCGAGATGTCAATTAAAAATAGATACCTTTTTTGAGATCTGGCACGAGGACTATAAATTAACTTCCACGAGGTTCGAATAATTATTCACAGCGTATAAAACAATATTTTTATTTAATTAAAATATCGAACGAGTATGTGGCGAAAATAAGCAAAACAAAAAAGTTATCTTAACCTCTAGAGCAAAATATTGATAAAAAATAAACAACATAAATATACGTAAAACTTAACTGCGGAGTGTTGATTTTATAATTAAGATTTCCCATCCTAGTATTGCTCCCGCAAGGCACGCTATGGCCCGCCTTACTAATAGCCCTTGATGTTAATTAAAATAAATAGAAATTATAGAAAAACAAGAAAAGGAAAAATAAAAATAAAAAACAAAATGAATAAATAAATAAAACCAGGGAACATGGAAAGATTTAATTAAATAATTAATTATAAATTAATTATAAATATACTTAACGAAATATAGATTAAAAGAAAAGCAAAATAAAAAAGTTAAATCACTATATTGGAACCTCGTGGAATAGCGAACGTAGAAATTAAAATATAAAGTGAAAAAGTAAGGGTGCAACACGAGGACTTCCTATCCTTGTACTACTCTCGCCCAAACTCGCTTAATTGTGGAGTTCTGTGGGATCCGGTGCAATAGTGTTGGTATGATCGCATCCATCCAAGATTGCTTTGCCTTCCTACTTAAACGCTGGGACTAACAAAGAAGGTATCTCGCGGGGGCGATCATACCAGCACTAGTGCACCGGATCCCATCAGAACCCCGCAGTTAAGCGTGCTTGGGCGAGAGTAGTACTAGGATGGGTGACCTCCTGGGAAGTCCTCGTGTTGCACCCTCGCTTTAAGTAATTTATTTTTTGATTTTTCACGTTCGCTATTCCACGCTGTTCGAACATAGTGATTTAACTTTTTATTTTGTTTATTTTTTATCAATATTTCGTTACGTATATTTATAATTATTTTTTAATTAATTATTTAATTAAATCGTTTCGCTCTATCTTTCCCTTTTCATTCTTTGTTTGTTTATTAATTTTATTTTTTCTTTTTTCTTTCCTTATTTTTCTATAAATTCTATTTTTTAATTGACATCTTGGGATACTAGCCAGGAAGGCCACGCCGATGGCCCCTAGCGGGCCCCGTGAGATACCTTCTTTGTTAGTCCCAGCGTTTAAATAGGAAGGCAAAGCAATCTTGGATGGGTGCGATCATACCAACACTAGTGCACCGGATCCCACTAGTGCCTCTAGTTTATGGAATACTAGTATATGGATTATAGAGTGCACTATATTTTACTTGAACTCAACATTATAGGATTATTGAATTGTATTATACGCTAGTTTTTAATACACTAGTGATCTAGCGGACGTATATACGAGGATTTATAATTAGGACATTGTCACAGAAGATCGAATAACTTAGTGAGAAGTTAAGCGTGCATGGGCGAGACTATGTGCGCTAGGATTCGAATGTAAAGGAAAAATAAATTAATTAATTACAGTGGGTGCTCCTCCAAAGTAAAGGCAAATATTCTCCCGAAATTTGTCCTTGTCCCGCTGCTTCAACAATCCTGTGATGGTACTGGTTTTTATTTTTTTATTCATTTTGTTTTTATTTTTCTTTTTCCTTTTCTTGTTTTTCTATAATTTCTATTCATTTTAATTAACATCAAGGGCCATTAAGAAGGCGGGCCCCGTCGATGGCCCATAGCGTGCCTTGCGAGAGTTTTCTTTTGTTTTTTTCACAGACGTTAAGTAGAAAGGCGTACCTTATGGATAGGCGATCATACCAGCACTAGTGCACCGGATCCCATTATAACTCCTCAGTTAAGCGTGCTTGGGCGAGAGTAGTACTAGGACGGGTGACCTCTTGGGAAGTCCTCGTGTTACTCTCTTGCTTTTTTTCATTTGTTTTTTGATTTTCACGTTCGCTATTCCACGCTGTTCAAACATAATGATTTAACTTTTTTATTTTATTTATTTTTATCTATATTTAGTTACATATATTTATTATTAATTTTAATTAATTATTTAATTAAATCGTTTCGCTCTATCTTTCCCTGTTCATTCCAAGTTTTGTTTGTCTATTCATTTTGTTTTTTTTTTTTTTTTCCTTTTCTTATTTTTCAATAATTTCTATTTTTTTAATTAACATCTCGGGATACTAGCCAGGAAGGCCACGCCGACGGCCCCTAGCGGGCCCCGTGAGATACCTTCTTTGTTAGTCCAGATTTAATTAAATAGTTAAGGGTGCAACACGAGGACTTCCCATCCTAGTACGACTCTCGTCCAAGCTCGCTTAACTGCGGAGTTCTGATGGGATCCTGTGCACTAGTGCTGGTATGATCGCACCCGTCCAAATAGGTACGCCTTTCTACTTAACCTCTGTGACAAAAACAAAAGAAAGCTCTCGCAAGGCACGCTATGGGGCATCGGCGGGGCCTACCTTCCTAATGGCCCTTGATGTTAATTAAAATAAATAGAAATTATAAAAAATAAGAAAATGAAAAAGAATTCTGCTCCCGCAAGACACGCTATGGGCCATCGGCGGGGCCCGCCTTACTAATAGCCCTTGATGTTAATTAAAATAAATAGAAATTATAGAAAAACAAGAAAAGGAAAAATAAAAATAAAAAACAAAATGAATAAATAAATAAAACCAGGGAACAGGGAAAGATCGAGTGAAAAGATTTAATTAAATAATTAATTATAAATTAATTATAAATATACATAACGAAATATAGATTAAAAGAAAAGCAAAATAAAAAAGTTAAATCACTATATTGGAACCTCGTGGAATAGCGAACGTAGAAATTAAAATATAAAGTGAAAAAGTAAGGGTGCAACACGAGGACTTCCCATCCTAGTACTACTCCAAGAATGAACATATGTTAATTAATCCTATTCCAAGGCACGCTATGATATTAATTAAATCGTCGGAGGGACGTTCGCATTTAATTAACTTTTTTAAGAAAGCCTCCTGGTATGATTAAATGTACCCATCAATATTTCAAGAAAGTGTTGCACCGTGGGACATCGTGTTACATTTAAGCGTGCCATGAGGTGAGTAAAATAAGGAAGGGCTCTTTCATTAACATCAAGGCAAACCAATCCTAGAGCAAAACTTATATAACATCGTTCGCTATTAAAAAATAAAGGCAAAGCAAGGTATCTTTTGCACTAGTAGAAAGGCGTACCTAGTAGAAAGGCGTACTTATTTTTCTCCAGGATGTTCGAAAATGACTTTTTAATTTCTACGTTCGTGTTGCCGCCTTGTCTAAATATACTTATTTAATTAAAAAAATAAAAAACATTAAGGTTCCCGCCTTGTCTATATTTCTAATTGAATAAAGATAGAGCGAAATGAGAAAGGTCACCCATTGTTTGGATGGGTGCGATCATACCAACACTAGTGCACCGGATCCCACAGAACTCCACAGTTAAGCGAGCTTGGGCGAGAGTAGTACTTGGATGAGAAATCCTCGTGTTGCACAAAAAAATATTTAGAATTACCAGTGCACTATCAAGTACTTACATGACGCTTCTCTGTGACTAAGCATTTTATCTTAGAAAAAAGAAAACAACAAAATGAATAAACAAACAAAGAATGAACATGGAAAGATAGAGCGAAACGATTTAATTAAATAATTAATGAAAAAATAATAATAAATATACGTAACGAAATATTGATAAAAAATAAACAAAATAAAAAGTTAAATCACTATGTTCGAACAGCATGGAATAGTTAACGTGAAAATCAAAAAATAAATGAAAAAAAGCGAGGGTGCAACACATCAAGGGCTATTAGTAAGCGGGCCCCGCCGATGGCCCGTAGCGTGTCTTGCAGGAGCATTCTTTTGCTTAGTCACAGAGGTTAAGTAGAAAGGCGTACCTACTTCGGACGGGTGCGATCATACTAGCACTAGTGCACCGGATCCCATCAGAACTCCGCAATTAAGCGTGCTTGGGCGAGAGTAGTACTAGGATGGGTGACCTCCTGGGAAGTCCTCGTGTTGCACCCTCGCTTTTTTTCATTTATTTTTTGATTTTTCACGTTCGCTATTCCACGCTGTTCGAATATAGTGATTTAACTTTTTTATTTTGTTTATTTTTTTATCAATATTTCGTTACGTATATTTATAATTATTTTTTAATTAATTATTTAATTAAATCGTTTCGCTCTATCTTTCCCTTTTCATTCTTTGTTTGTTTATTAATTTTGTTTTTTTCTGTTTTCTTTCCTTATTTTTCTATAATTTTTATTTCTTAATTGACATCTCGGGATACTAGCCAGGAAGGCCACGCCGACGGCCCCTAGCGGGCCCCATGAGATATCTTCTTTGTTAGTCCCAGCGTTTAAGTAGGAAGGCAAAGCAATCTTGGATGGATGCGATCATACCAACACTAGTGCACCGGATCCCACAGAACTCCACAGTTAAGCGAGCTTGGGCGAGAGTAGAACTAGGATGGGAAGTCCTCGTGTTGCACCCTTACTTTTTCACTTTATATTTTAATTTCTACGTTCGCTATTCCACGAGGTTCCAATATAGTGATTTAACTTTTTTATTTTGCTTTTCTTTTAATCTATATTTCGTTAAGTATATTTATAATTAATTATTCAATTAAATCTTTTCACTCGATCTTTCCTTGTTCCCTGGTTTTATTTATTTATTCATTTTATTTTTTATTTTTATTTTTCCTTTTCTTGTTTTTCTATAATTTCTATTTATTTTAATTAACATCAAGGGCTATTAGTAAGGCGGGCCTCGCCGATGGCCCATAGCGTGCCTTGCGGGAGCGTTCTTTTGATTACTCACAGAGGTTAAGTAGAAAGGCGTACCTACTTCGGACGGGTGCGATCATACCAGCACTACTGCACCAGATCCCATCAGAACTCCGCAGTTAAGCGTGCTTGGGCGAGAGTAGTACTAGGAACGATGACCTCCTGGGAAGTCCTCGTGTTGCACTCTCGCATTTTTTCATTTATTTTTTGATTTTCACGTTCGCTATTCCACGCTGTTCGAACATAGTGATTTAACTTTTTTATTTTGTTTATTTTTTATCAATATTTTGTTACCTATATTTATAATTATTTATTAATTAATTATTTAATTAAATCCTTTCGCTCTATCTTTCCCTTATCATTCTTTGTTTGTTTATTAATTTTGTTTTTTTCTTTTTTCTTTCCTTATTTTTCTATAATTTCTATTTTTTAATTGACATCTCGGGATACTAGCCAGGAAGGCCACGCCGACGGCTCCTAACGGGCCCCGTGAGATGCCTTCTTTGTTAGTCCCAGCGTTTAAGTAGAAAGGCAAAGCAATCTTGGATGGATGCTTAGTCACAGAGGTGGTTCTCGCGGGGATGTCAATTAAAAAATTAGATTTAATTAAGAATGATCGAAGTCCCAGTTTAAGTATCCGGATAGAGTTTCACTGGTATACTAGCCAGGAAGGTATTTTTATTTTGGTTTTTTTTTTCTATATTTCGTTAAGTATATTTATAATTAATTATTTAATTAAATCCTTTCACTCGATCTTTCCCTATTCCCTGGTTTTATTTATTTATTCATTTTGTTTTTATTTTTCTTTTTCCTTTTCTTGTTTTTCTATATTTCTATTTATTTTAATTAACATCAAGGGCCATTAGGAAGGCGGGCCCCACCGAAAGCCCATAGCGTGCCTTGCGAAAGCTTTATTTTGTTTTAGTCACAGAGGTTAAGTAGAAAGGCGTACTTATTTTGGACGAGTGCGATCATACCAGCACTAGTGCACAGGATCCCATCAGAACTCCGCAGTAAAGCGTGCTTGGGTGAGAGTAGTACTAGGATGGATGACCTCCTGGGAAGTCTTTCGTGTTGCACCCTCGCTTTTTTAATCGTTTCGTTCTATCATTCCCTGTTCATTCTTTGTTTGTTTATTCTTTTTGTTTTTTGTGTTTCTTGTTCCTTTTCTTATTTTTCTATAATTTCTATTTTTTTAATTGACATCTCGGAATACTAGCCAGAAAGGCCACGCCGATGGCCCCTAGTGATTTACCTTATCCGCCCAAGCAAGGTATTAAAAAATAGCGAATAAAGTGGGTACACAAGGACTATCTTCGTTAAGTATATTTATAATTAGGATTTATATTTTAATTTATAAATAACTCCGTTATATTACGTGCCTTGCGAGAACTTAACCTCTGTGAAGGGAACAGGGAACGAGGATTTCCTTATTCGCTATTCCATCCGGTGCACTAATTAACAAAAACAACACGAGGACTAATCTTAGAATTTATTTATAAAGGATCGTGGTATCTCACGGGGATGATCATACCAGCACTAGCAAATAAAAAATAGATTGTAATTATAATGCAAGTGAGATTTACATGAGCAAAAAATTAACTTATTTCCAAGAGTTACCTCCTAGTACGACTCTAGCCCTTGATGTTATCTTTTAAAATCCTGTGCACTAATAAATAACTTAATTTCATCCAAAAAATATTGCTTACTGAAGTAAAAAAGTATAAGTTGAATATAAATCCTAGTGCACTCCCAATCACGCGGATTTAAAGGTAAATAACCGATCATACCAGCCATTCTTGATTTAATGCACAGGATATTAGTACTAGTGTTTATAAAAAATATTGAGAAGTTCTTGCATTAAATGACACTCCCTAGTATGGGAAGTCCTCGTGTTGCACCGGCGTAACGAAATATATTATCCGATGAGCTTTATAATGCGAGAGTGCAACATTTAAGCGAGCTTGGGTGAGAATATTAACATTGATATGATTTATATTTCCCAGCGAGGTAACTTCACACCAAATTATAGAAAAGAAGGGTTTTATAAGCGTTTAATTAGTCATCCTAGTACCTGTAGATATAATACCGCTAGGATGGCGTACCTACCTTCTTATTGGCATCTGGGAAGTGCTTTAAGCCCTACCTGATATACCCTACTATTAACAATCTTAACTGTAATTATAGAATGGGGTATTATCTACTGATGGATATGCGTCCACAACACCCAACGATTTTATTGCACTCTGGCGTCATACGTTCCTGGGTGCGATTATTTCTTTTTTCGCAAGGCTTAGTTTATTATAGGACTATCCGGACTAAAGCAATACAAAGCAGATTGTCACTAGTCAACACTAGAATGATCCCATCAAGGGCTAAATATTTTTTAATCGATACTTTTTAATAGGACACGCTTAAAGGGATTTAATAGGTTAAATATCAATCTTAATTATTATGTATCTGGGCCCCGCAAAATAAATATAAAAAGCCCTTGATGTCAGTTAATATTATCAGGGCACTAGACAAGTCCTCGTGTTATTTATTTTGTTATTCTATAATTTCTCCGGTGCATTAGTGTTGGTATGATCGCACCCATCCAAGATTGCTTTGCCTTCCAACTTGAACGCTAGGACTAACAAAGAAGGTACATCGCGAGGCCCGCTAGAGGCCGTCGGCGTGGCCTTCCTGGCTAGTATCCCGAGATGTTAATTAAAAAAATAGAAATTATAGAAAAATAAGAAAACAATAAACAAAAAAACAAAATCAATAAACAAACAAAGAATGAAAAGGGAAAGATAGAGCGAAATGATTTAATTAAATAATTAATTAAAAAATAACTACAAATATACGTAACGAAATATTGATAAAAAATAAACAAAATAAAAAAGTTAAATCACTATGTTCGAACATCGTGGAATAGTGAACGTGAAAATAGAAAAATAAATGAAAAAAGCGAGGGTGCAACACGAGGACTTCCCAGGAGGTCACCATCCTAGTACTACTCTCGCCCAAGCACGCTTGACTGCGGAGTTCTGATGGGATCCGGTGCACTAGTGCTGGTATGATCGCATCCGTCCGAAGTAGGTACGCCTTTCTACTTAACCTCTTTGACTAAGCAAAAGAAAGCTCCCGCAAGACACGCTATGGGCCATCGGCGGGGCTCACCTTACTAATAGCCCTTGATGTTAATTAAAATAAATAGAAATTATAGAAAAACAAGAAAAGGAAAAATAAAAATAAAAAACAAAATGAATAAATAAATAAAACCAGGGAACAGGGAAAGATCGAGTGAAAAGATTTAATAAAATAATTAATTATAAATTAATTATAAATATACTTAACGAAATATAGATTAAAAGAAAAGCAAAATAAAAAGTTAAATCACTATATTGGAACCTCGTGGAATAGCGAACGTAGAAATTAAAATATAAAGTGAAAAAGTAAGGGTGCAACACGAGGACTTCCCATCATAGTACTACTCTCGCCCAAGCTCGCTTAATTGTGGAGTTCTGTGGGATCCGGTGCACTAGTGTTGGTATGATCGCATCCATCTAAGATTGCTTTGCCTTCCTACTTAAACGCTGGGACTAACAAAGAAGGTATATCACGGGGCCCGCTAGGGGCCGTCGGCGTGGCCTTCCTGGCTAGTATCCCGAGATGTCAATTAAAAAATAGAAATTATAGAAAAATAAGGAAAGAAAAAAGAAAATAAACAAAATTAATAAACAAACAAAGAATGAAAAGGGAAAGAAAGAGCGAAACGATTTAATTAAATAATTAATTAAAAAATAATTATAAATATACGTAACGAAATATTGATAAAAAATTAACCAAATAAAAAAGTTAAATCACTATGTTCGAATCTCGTTTTTGCCATAATTGAGGTTGATATATCGAAAGTGGACTAACAAAGATGGTATCTCGCGGGGCTAGAGCAAAAGGTCCCTATTTCGCTCTATATTTCGTTAAGTTTCTTTTGTTTGTCTAGTCAAACGTCCCACTTTTTAGTTCACTCGAATATACTTATTTAATTAATTAAAAATTAATCAAATAAAATTAAAAAAGAAATTACTTCACGAACATATTGTCAAAATGAATAACCAGAGGACAACCCAGGAAGTCACCCATCCTACTAACGAAAAAGATAACTTAATTTATTTACTAGGATGGGTGACCTCCTGGGAAGTCCTCGGTGAAATTCAAAAAATACAAAAAATAAACGAAAAAAGCGAGGGTGCAACACGAGAACTTCCCAGGAGGTCACCCATCCTAGTACTACTCTCGCCCAAGCACGCTTAACTGCGGAGTTCTGATGGGATCCGGTGCACTAGTGCTGGTATGATCGCACCTGTCCAAAGTAGGTACGCCTTTCTACTTAACCTCTGTGACTAAGCAAAAGAACGCTCCCGCAAGGCACGCTATGGGCCATCGGCGGGGCCCACCTTACTAATAGCCCTTGATGTTAATTAAAATAAATAGAAATTATAGAAAAACAAGAAAAGGAAAAATAAAAAAAAAACAAAATGAATAAATAAATAAAACCAGGGAAGAGGGAAAGATCGAGTGTTACATTCTGGTATCATTCACTTGCACCCTCGCTTTTTTCGGTAATTACTTAATGAAAATTAGGGAAGGCCTAGGATCCCATCACTAAAAGAAGGTATTCCACCCTCGCTTTAAACAAGTTAAATCACTATATTCGAATCTCGCTTTTGCACCTCGTCCACGAGCCGGTCCTTCAGTGCCCTAAAGTCTCCCAGCAAATCGTCAATGATCTCACGATACACCCGACTGGGAGAACGAAGGGTGGCATCCAAGTCGAAATGACTTTTGATCTCCATCCTCCACGCTGTTCAAACATAATGATTTAACTTTTTTATTTTATTTATTTTTATCTATATTTAGTTACATATATTTATTATTAATTTTTATTAATTATTTAATTAAATCGTTTCGCTCTATCTTTCCCTGTTCATTCCCAGGTTTTGTTTGTCTATTCATTTTGTTTTTTTCTTTTTCCTTTTCTTATTTTTTTGTAATTTCTATTTTTTTAATTAACATCTCGGGATACTAGCCACGAAGGCCACGCCGACGGCCTCTAGCGGGCCCCGCGAGATACCTTCTTTGTTAGTCCCAGCGTTTAAGTAAGAAGGCAAAGCAATCTTGGATGGGTGCGATCATACCAACACTAGTGCACCGGATCCCAAAGAACTCCACAGTTAAGCGAGCTTGGGCGAGAGTAGTACTAGGATGGGAAGTCCTCGTGTTGCACCCTTACTTTTTCCCTTTATATTTTAATTTCTACGTTCGCTATTCCACGAGATTCGAATATAGTGATTTAACTTTTTTATTTTTCTCTTTTTTTATCTATATTTCGTTAAGTATATTTATCATTAATTTATAATTAATTATTTAATTAAATCTTTTCACTCGATCTTTCTATGTTCCCTGATTTTATTTATTTATTCATTTTGTTTTTTATTTTTATTTTTCTTTTTCTTGTTTTTCTATAATTTCTATTTATTTTAATTAACATCAAGGGCTATTGTAAGGCGGGCCCCGCCGATGGCCCATAGCGTGCCTTGCGGGAGCGTTCTTTTGATTAGTCACAGAGGTTAAGTAGAAGGCGTACCTACTTCGGACGGGTGCGATCATACCAGCACTAGTGCACCGGATCCCATCAGAACTCCGCAGTTAAGCGTGCTTGGGCGAGAGTAGTACTAGGAACGATGACCTCCTGGGAAGTCCTCGTGTTGCACTCTCGCATTTTTTCATTTATTTTTTGATTTTCACTTTCGCTATTCCACGCTGTTCGAACATAGTGATTTAACTTTTTTATTTTTTTTATTTTTTATCAATATTTCGTTACGTATATTTATAATTATTTTTTAATTAATTATTTAATTAAATCGTTTCGCTCTATCTTTCCCTTATCATTATTTGTTTGTTTATTAATTTTGTTTTTTTCTTTTTTCTTTCCTTATTTTTCTATAATTTCTATTTTTTAATTGACACCTCGGGATACTAGCCAAGAAGGCCACGCCGACGGCCCCCAGCGGGCCCCGTGAGATACCTTCTTTGTTAGTCCCAGCGTTTAAGTGGAAAGGCAAAGCAATCTTGGATGGGTGCGATCATACCAACACTAGTGCCCCGGATCCCACAGAACTCCACAGTTAAGCTAGCTTGGGCGAGAGTCGTACTAGGATGGGAAGTCCTCGTATTGCACCCTTACTTTTTCCCTTTATTTTTTATCAATACGTTCGCTATTCCACGAGGTTCGAATATAGTGATTTAAATTTTTTATTTTGCTTTTTTTTATCTATATTTCGTTAAGTATATTTATAATTAATTTATAATTAATTATTTAATTAAATCCTTTCAATCGATCTTTCCCTATTCCCTGGTTTTATTTATTTATTCATTTTGTTTTTATTTTTATTTTTCCTTTTCTTGTTTTTCTATAATTTCTATTTATTTTAATTAACATCAAGGGCCATTAGTAAGGCGGGCCCCACCGATGGCCCATAGCGTGCCTTGCGAAAGCTTTCTTTTGTTTTAGTCACAGAGGTTAAGTAGAAAGGCGTACTTATTTTGGACGGGTGCGATCATACCAGCACTAGTGCACAAGATCCCATCAGAACTCCGCAGTTAAGCGAGTTTGGGCGAGAGTCGTACTAGGATGGGAAGTCCTCGTGTTGCACCCTTAATTATTAGTACTGTGTTGCACTGGGATCCGGTGCACCAGCGTTTTATTTATTTATCAAAATAAAAAAGCGATCATACCAACACTAGTGCACCGGATCCTACAGAACTCCGCAGTTAAGCGAGCTTGGGCGAGAGTCGTACTAGGATAGGAAGTCCTCGTGTTGCACCCTTACTTTTTCCCTTTATTTTTTATCAATACGTTCGCTATTCCATGAGGTTCGAATATAGTGATTTAAATTTTTTATTTTGCTTTTTTATCTATATTTCGTTAAGTATATTTATAATTAATTTATAATTAATTATTTAATTAAATCCTTTCACTCGATCTTTCCCTATTCCCTGGTTTTATTTATTTATTCATTTTGTTTTTTATTTTTCTTTTTCCTTTTCTTCTTTTTCTATAATTTCTATTTATTTTAATTAACATCAAGGGCCATTAGGAAGGCGGGCCCACCGATGGCCCATAGCGTGCCTTGCGAAAGCTTTCTTTTGTTTTAGTCACAGAGGTTAAGTAGAAAGGCGTACTTATTTTGGACGGGTGCGATCATACCAGCACTAGTGCACAGGATCCCATCAGAGCACCGCAATAAAGCGTGCTTGGGTGAGAGTAGTACTAGGATGGGTGACCTCCTGGGAAGTCTTTCGTGTTGCACCCTCGCTTTTTTTAATCGTTTCGTTCTATCATTCCCTGTTCATTCTTTGTTTGTTTATTTTTTTTGTTTTTTTTGTTTTTCTTGTCCTCTCCCGCGGTATTGATTGCATCCGGGACTTTGAGGGGTACCATCAGGCTACTGCTCTGGAACTCCTGGTAGATGATCTTAAGAAGGCCGTAGAGGAGTGGCGTCGGCTTTATCGTTCTGATCCGGCATCTTTAGTCGATGAACGGCTCACACATCTTGTTGCCCAAAAGCGCGAGGCTCAGCTTGCTGCTCAAGAGACTGCTGAGGCTATCTCCTCCGACTTGAAGTCCTTGGAGGCAGAGCACGCGGAGGTTGGAAGTGCAATTGACGCTTCTACCAGTGCTCTTTTTGATGCTGAAGATAAGATTAAGAGGGCTGAAGAGATGATCCGGAAGGCAAATCTCCTCTTATCCAAGGCTACACAGATGCGTCATGAAGAGACTGCGCGGCTTGAGCAGCTTAATGCTCAGAGCAAGGAACTGGCGCGGCAGGAGTCGTTACAGAGGGCGACTTTGGCGGAGGTTGAAGTTCGTCTGGCTCAGGCGGTGGACTTCGACGAGGCTGAGCTGAGATCGCAGGCGCTGGCCCAGGCCGCTGATGACAGGAGAACGAGGCTAGCTTCGCTCGGGGATCGAATTCGATTTTACCATATACGCCTGTAGGACATTGTATATGCTCCTCCATGTATCCCATCTTTTTGGTTTTAATAGAAGATTTTCCTTTTGACTTCTGATGTTTGGATAATGAGACATGACTATCTGTTGGTTCAGAGGTCGCAATGACATAACCAATTGAGGTGTTGCCAGTCTTGAGGTTAGCCCTTTGCGGGGCTGAAAAGGGAGATACCAGCCTTTTGTAAATGTCGGCAGGCATCGAGATTGAGACTTGGCTATCTGCCAGTTCAGAGGTCGCAATGACATAACTGGTTGAGAAGCCACTAAGCTCGAAGGTAAATGAGACTTAGCTGTCTGTTGGTTCAGAGGTCGCGAGACATAACCGATTAAGACACCACTAAGCTCAAAATAAGATGAGACTCGGCTATCTGCCAGTTCAGAGGTCGCGATGACATAACTAGTTGAGAAGCCACCGAGCTCCAAAATAGGTGATACTTGTCTTTTGTAAATGTCAACAAGTATCGATACCTGTCTTTTGTAAATGTCAACAGGACTCGAGATTAAGACTTAGCTGTCTATTGGTTCAGAGGTCGCAATGACATAACCGATTAAGACGCCACTAAGCTCAAAACCGATGAGACTTGGCTATCTGCCAGTTCAGAGGTCGCGATGACATAACTGGTTGAGAAGCCACCGAGCTCCAAAATAGGTGATACTTGTCTTTTGTAAATGTCAACAAGTATCGAGACCTGTCTTTTGTAGATGTCAACAGGACTCGAGATTAAGACTTAGCTGTCTATTGGTTCAGAGGTCGCAATGACATAACCGATTAAGACGCCACTAAGCTCAAAACCGATGAGACTTGGCTATCTGCCAGTTCAGAGGTCGCGATGACATAACTAGTTGAGAAGCCACCAAGCTCAAAAGTCGGATTGGATTTGGAAAAGGTCTCGTCTTCTCGAGGAGGGACGAGAAAATCACTGTCATAGGTTTAATGTTAACATAACAGCGGAATATGTGGTCCTACCATTCTATGGATGAGAATTGGTAGGTGACTTTGGAGGTCTCGTTCTCGCGAGGAGAAATGATGAGACTGCTGTCATAGGTTTAATGTTAACATAACAGCGGAATATGTGGTCCTACCATTCTATGGATGAGAATTGGTAGGTGATTCTGGAGAGGGAATCAAGTGGGAGCAGGTCCCTTGGGATTTTAAGCAAACCCCCAGCTATCAACAGGTTTGATATGCTTGGAGAAAGAGAGAGGCTCTCTTTGTGCGCATTTTGGACGCGCGGGTCTCGATCAGAGGTGTAATGTTAACTTGATCGAGAGCATGATCCTTGATTAAGGATAGTACTTCTTTAAGAATTTGCCATTGATTGGCATCATGAGGAGGTCGCCATCTGCAGTCGTAAGGCGGTATGCTCCGTTTGAATAGACTGTCTCTATTACAAACGGTCCTTCCCATTTAGGCTGAAATTTGCCTTTGGTCTTGTGCGTCATGATCATCGGTCGTCTGACGGCTAAGACCAGGTCTCCTTTCTGGAAGACTCTTTGCTTCACCTTCTTATTGAAGGCTTTTGACATCCGAGCCTGATATAGCTCGATGTGTTGCTGAGCTTGTAGTCGCTTCTCATCTAGGGCTTCGAGCTCTTGAAGACGCAGGCGATCATTGTCTTCTGATGTCATTCTGGTAGTCAGGGCTACTCGTAATGATGGCACCTGGATTTCCAATGGGATGACCGCTTCACACCCATATACCAGGGAGAAAGGCGTATTGCCTGTCGGTGTCCGGATCGTGGTCCGGTAGGCCCAAAGGCATTCACCGAGCTTTTCGTCCCAATCTCGCTTGTTCGAGGAGACAAACTTCTTGAGCAGCTTGATGATTGTCTTGTTGAATGCTTCTGCTAAGCCATTGGCGGCAGGATTGTAAGCTGTTGAAGCCACATTCTGAATTCGGTATTTATCGCAGAACCGGTAGAATCCTTGGCTTATGAATTGAGGACCATTGTCGTGGATGATCCGCCTAGGGACACCAAATCGATGGATGACGTGGTGTTTGATGAAGCTAACCAGATTGGAGGTTTTGACTTCGGCCAACGGTATGGCTTCTGCCCATTTTGAGAAGTAGTCGGTTATTGCGAGGATAAACCGGTGACCTTTTGCCGAAGAAGGGCTGATTGGCCCTACCACATCAACTCCCCATGCTTCAAACGGCCATGAAGCAACAGTAGGGTGGAGCAACTCCGAAGGTTGGTGTATGAAGTCTGCATGGACCTGACACGCTTTACACGTTCGTGCATATTGGGTGGTGTCGGCTATCATAGTCGGCCAATAGTACCCAAGTCTGTGCAGCCTGTCTTTGAGCTTTGGACCCGGCTGGTGAGCTCCGCAAATGCCATCATGTGCTTCTTTAAGCACTTCCTGTGCCTCTGAATGAGAGAGACAACGGAGGAGGACACCGTCATATGACCGACGATAAAGTGTCTTCAAAGAGGGATCATAATAGAAGCGGAGAGATCTTCGTCTGATGGAAGCCGCTTCTTTAGAATCATCTGGAAGCAGACCGTGCAGAGCATAGTCAATGAGCGGGAAGCGCCAATCCCTTGGCTCGAGATCCATGGAGACATTATGGACCTCTCGGACTCTTAGCACCTGCCTGGAGCATATAAGATGTCGGGTTGCGACTGTGAGGTGATACTCGGTGTCGGCTGGCAAAGCTAGCGTCGTCGCTAATGCAGCGAGAGCATCTGCCTTGGTATTCTGAGATCGAGACACATGCCCGATGTAGAAGCCTTAAAATAGGCTAGCCAATTCGATGGTTGTATGGTAGTAAGGCACTAAGTCCTCATGGCGGACTTCATATTCGCCTTTTACCTGGCTAATGATCAGCTTTGAATCGCCATAGGCTTCAAGGTAGCGTACCCCCATTCCATGGGCGAGCTGGAGACCAATGAGCAGAGCATTATATTCCGCTACATTGTTAGAGCATGACTCCGTCAAGGAGAATGCCCTGGGAAGGATATGATCCTGCGGGGAAATAAATACAACCCCCACTCCGGCAATAATCTTGCCTTTAGGGCCCATCCGCGATGCTCCGTCGAAGAACATCTGCCACACTTCCTCTACTGAGGTTGCATTAGATTCGAAGACTTCATCAGGGATGTCTTCGTGAAGCTTTGAATGTTCTGGGACTGGGTGCGCAGCAAGAACTCTGCAAGGGCTTGACCTTTAACTGCCTTCTGAGGAGTAAAGGTCATGTCATATTGGGACAATAGCAGTGCCCATTTAGCCAACCTTGAGTTCAACGACCCTGGCTTCATCATGAGAAGACGTAAAGGGTTCACCCTGGAGATGACATGTATGGTTTGGCCAACCAAATAATGTCGTGTCTTCTGGACAGCGAAGACAAGAGCTAGACACTCTTTCTCAATAGGGTTGTAGCGAGATTCCGCTCCTATGAGAGTTCTGCTCAAGTAATAAATGGCTTGCTCATGGCCATTGTCGTCCTTCTGGGCGAGGAGAGCGCCGAGGGAATAGTCCAATGCTTTTACATAAAGCAGGAATGGCTTCCCTGATGTAGGGGCCACTAAGACCGGAGGTTTTGTGAGATACCTCTTAATGTCTTCATAAGCTTCTTGACAAGCTTGATCCCATATGAAGGCAGTACCCTTTTTCATGAGACGGGTAAAGGGCTGGCAGCGGCCTGATAGATTTGCTATGAACCTTCTGATGTAGGCTAACCTGCCTTGCAAACCTCTGAGCTCCTTGAGGTTCCTTGGTGGATGCATGTCCTGGATGGCTTTGACTTTGTCTGGGTCCAGATGGATCCCTTTTGATGTGACAATGAACCCAAGGAATTTGCCGCTGGATACTCCTAAAAAGGATTTTGTCGGGTTCATTTTCAACTGATGAGCCCGCATTATATCGAACATCGTTCTCAGATCGTGAAGATGTTTATCTTTGCTGCGGCTTTTGACGGCGATATCATCAACATAGCATTCTACCGTCTTTCGGAGATGATCGCGGAAGATCATACTCATCGCCCGCTGATAGGTTGCTCCGGCATTCTTCAATCCGAAGGGCATTACAGTGTAGCAGTATACCCCCAATGGCGTTCGGAAAGAAGTATGCTTCTCGTCGTCGGGATACATCTTGATCTGGTTGTACCCTGAGAAGCCGTCCATAAAAGACATCCTCTCGAACCCGCATGTGTTGTCAATCATGACATCGGTGATGGGCAGTGGGAACTTATCTTTAGGACAGGCCGTATTGAGATCACGGTAGTCGATGCAAATCCATATCTTCCCATTCTTCTTGAGGACGGGGACTATGTTAGCCACCCAATCTGGATGTTGTTCCTCCCGGATGAAGCCACAAGCAATGAGCTTATTAACTTCGGCTTCAATAGCCTCCATGATGTTCGGGCGGAACTGACGTTGTTGCTGCTTGACTGGCTTAACGTCGGGCTTGATGTTTAGACGGTGCACAGCGACCTGTGGATCAAGTCCAGGCATGTCTTCGTAGCTCCACGCAAAGACATCTATATACTCTTTTACTAGCATTATAACTTTTCTTTTTCTATAAGTGATAGGCTTTCACTTATGAAAATAGGTTTGGGATGATCTTAACTACCTAAGTTGACCTGTATCACCTTGTCTTCGGTAGGCGGCTCGCGTAGCTCAAACCGCTTTTCCCATTGGAGGCTCAATTGCTGGGCCCATAATTCCTCATCGGTAACCTCTGCGGGTTCCAACTGACTGCTTGAAGTCATGAGGCTTTCGAATATTCCTCCTATGCTGACATCAGAGTCCCACTCGGAGGATGAGGCCGACTGTGATGGGATCGATCCATCGCCTTTGGCTTGAACTATTGTTGATGATGTGGGTGTGACATACCCTAACCCCCTGCGTGTACTATCATAGTAATTAGCAGGTTTCCCTTTAGGGACGGAGTTACGCATCAAGCTGGTCTTCCTTTTCCGAAGTTTAGGCCCGCTCCCTGCTTCAGGTTGTAGCCCATCTTCTTCATAATGTGGCGCGCTAATGGCGCGTAATGAAAGAATTGTGGAGCATCTGACTCTGAGCTTGAGTCTGTAGCTGCGCATCTCCCTGACCGGGCTGTTGGCCCAAAGGCCTATCACCCTAGTTTTGATGATGATCAACTCATGAAGTTATGATTACTAATGATCTTGTGTTTAATTAGTGACAGATTTATGTTCAAGATCTTAGTAGGTGCATAGCTCAACAAAGGATAAAATGATAAGATTTGGAGCTTGCATGTTGTGATCCAAGGAGCTTTTGGATCAAGCTTGGACCAAGTCAAGAAGATGAGAAGCCTTCAAGTGAAGACTTCAAGAAGATGAAGACTTGTGTCTAGGTATAAGATTTGTATTTTTATTTTAGTAAAAATGTAAAGGATAGATAGTTGGTGGATTGCTCAAGTCTATTTCACACACACACTCTTGATAGAACTCTTGATAGAATTGCTTTCATAAAAGATTTCTTTTTTTTTGAAAAGAATTTTTTATTTAGATAAAGATTTAGAAAAACAAGTTTGGAAAAATATGTTTTTAGAAAAACAGTTTTTATTATGATTAAAACTATTTTTTAGATTTACTGTGATTTTATGGGATTTTATTAAGTGTAAAGACCTTTTTCAAAATCCCTTAACTGTGCAGAAAAACTGTTTCAGGCTTCAGTGGTCGACCGGACCGGTCGACCGAGTCTGAAGTCGGTCGACCGGATCAGTCGACCGACGTGCACAGATGTGCACGCCTTTGTGCACTGGAGAACGGTCGACCGGGTCGGTCGACCGACCAAGAGAGCTTTTGCTCTCTGGAAATATCAGTCGACCGTGCCGGTCGACCGACAGAGAGTTTACTCTCTGCTCCAGTGGTTCGGTCGACCGGAGGCTCCAACGGTCGGATTTTTGACCGTTGGCGGTCGACCGGGCCGGTCGACCGGTAGCACTGACAGATCCCAACGGCTCTATTTTTTCAGCCTATAAATTGTGGGTCTTGTCAACTGTTTTGAGGTTAAGATTTTGGAGACCTTTGAGCTAGTTTTTCCAACTGATTTCAGAAGTTCTCTCCACATATTTGAGTGCAAATACTTCCCATCTTAAAGGGAGTTTTTATCAAGAGAGTGTTAAAGTGATTTCTTGAGTTTTTCACCAAAGTCTTTCCTTGCTTTTCTCACACCACACTTGAGCTATCCATTGCTAGATATTCCGATAGGTGTGTTGTAGTGAGAGTGCTCTTTAGGTGATCAAGTGTTGTGATCATCAAAGAGATTTTCTTTGTTCCTTGAGGATACGGGCAAGTGTGCTCGTTGGTGGTTGGAGTTCGGTTGTGAACTCTTGGTGGTTCGAGGTGCGGCCTCGGCAAGCTAGTGTGCTTGCGTGTGTACGGGACTTGGGAGTCCGAGGGTTTGTAGGTGTGCGGCACCGAGGAGAGATCCATTGGGATCTTGCATAGTGGAAATCCTTCGTGTGTCGAAGGCGGGGATGTAGAGCAAGGGTGCTCGAACCTCGAAACATACCCTTGTGTTTGCGATTGCTCTTTCTCTCTATCTCTTGTCTCTTATTTATATCTTGCATGCTTTATTGTCTTTATCTTTTATATGCATGATATACCCTTGTGCTCATAATTGATATACTTGCTTGGGATTGCTTGTTAACACTAGTATTCAACCAAGAGAGCCAACGCGGCACCTCAACCCATTCAAGGGGAATCTAGAGGAGATTGTTCAGAGCCTCGCAAGGGGAAATCGACAACACTCTTGTGTTATACCTAAGTGTTTAATTAAAAGAAATTTAATTTGGTCATCTTAGTTTTAATTCCGCATTATTTGTTCATAAGTGACCACTAGATTAGCCAACACCTATTCACCCCCCTCTAGGTGTTATTTCACGGGCTCTGCCGAATATTATCCGCGTCTGACCTTGCTTGGATGGAGGGACTACCAGCGTGGCCCCTTCTATGGCTTCCACGGATGTGCTAGCCACACTCGGCTCATGTACGGGCATATGGAGAGAGCCATCCATAATGGATTTAATCGACTCGATGCTCGCAGGATAATCAAAAGAAATATTATCATTAATTATCCATTCGCCTTCCTCTTCAGGAGGGATCTTACATCGGGGATCATTAAGGAATGCTACAATTGGTTCGCCAATCAGAATGGTTGGCACGCCCGCTTCGGATTCCGAATACGCCTCATTGCCACTTTCATCATCGTCTGGCAATGGTTCTCCAAGCGTCCCACTAGCCTCTTGATATAGGAGAGCATCAGTGAAGTAGTTTTCTACCCCTTTGAAGGGTTGCTTTTCAGCGAAGACAGTTCGTACTGTCGCATCATCCTCAACATACTTGAAGCACTGATGGAGAGTGGAAGGGACAATCCAGTTGGCATGGATCCATGGTCGTCCCAGTAGCAGGTTGTATGATGTGTCCGCATCGATGACATAGCATGTCACTTCTGACTTCAGGCTTCCGATTCTGCAACGGAGCCGAATCTTCCCAAGTGGATGGCTGCTCCCGGCATTGAAACTGTATATTGTAGTGGTGGTTGCAGACAACCTGTACAGCGGTATGCCGAGGAAGTAGAGGAGCCTTTTGGGGATGATGCTGAGTGCAGACCCCGGATCGACTTGTATCCTTTCAATGCAGGTTGAACCGATATATCCGGTGTAGTACAGAGGTCGATCGTGCTTGTTGTCCTTGAGCAGCATGTCTTCCGCAGTGAAGGTAATAGCAGGCACCCTTGACTGTGCGTGATGGCACTCTGAGTAGGAAGGCCGCATCTCATCGCCAGGAACCTCAGGCATGCATGTCAGAAAGGACTCCGAGTTGGCTAGCGCACCTCTGAGTGCCTCTCTTGTCTCTTTGGAGAGACGAAGAAGCTCGTGTATTGTGATACGAGCCGGGATATTGGCTAAGTGGGCCAATATATCAAAATTGAAGGGCGTGTCTAGCCCTTGGCCTGGCGGTTTCTTCAACACATGGTCGAACCGCACTTCCTTAGGCTTTTCCTTTCCCTTGGCTGGAATTGGAGTGGATGCCGGCGTTGGTACTGACGTCGTTTGCTGCTGTATCTCGTCAGTAGGCTTGTCATACTGCCTTTGATATGGCTTTCCAGACAGGGTGCCCGTCTGTTGAGGCGCATCTGCCTGCGCCGTACAGGCATGCTTCTCTTCTTCTGAATCGCTGAGGGAAGCCGAGGTAATATTGCCATCATCTGGCAGGACAGAGATGACATTGCAGGACTTGCCTTTTGAGCTGGGCCGCCTTGAACCCTGTTGAATGTCTTGGACGAGATCCGGGTGTATCCACATGACTTCCCCCGTCTCCAATGTCAAAGGGACGAGACCCTTGTTGTGTTGGGTCATGGCTGAAGAATGCCTGACTTCCAACAGCAGCACAGGGGCCGGATAGGTTCCGTCAGGAACTGTGACCTTGTGGGCAGTGCCGAATTCAAGAGTCACCATATTGGCGGTGACTTTCTTTTGCTCCGTCTTCAGTGTGAAGACGCCGGCATCAATCAGGGCTTGTATCCGGTCCTTGAGGACATAGCACTTGTCGGTGGAATGGTGAACCATCCTATGGTAGAGACAGTACTTGGGATCATTTGTGCGCCCTATCTCATCAGGACGCCGAGCATCTGGCAACTTCATCTTATTACCTTTGTGGAGCAGATGGAATATCGTGACCACCTGGTCGTCCCTGAAGGAGTATTGTTTGGGAGGGAATTTGGACTCCTGATTGTTGAAGCCGCTCTTCTTGGCCTTTGACTGCATGTCTCCGGTCAGCTCGACGGACATAATTTCCTTCCCTTTAGCTTGGGAGGACTGCGGGAGATTGCTACGCCCCTTGCTGTTCGCGCCCCATTTGCTTCTAGGGGCGGATGGCTCGAACTTCTTAGCCGATTTCTCGGCTATCTCAGCTTGTTCGACCAGTTCTTTCCAAGTGTGGGCCTTGACAGCCCCCATGCGAACTTCTACTTGATCTGAGAAGTTATGTCTGCATGTTTGTAAAAGCATGGGTAGAGGCATCCCTGCTGGGCACATCAGAGATAGATTTCTGAACCGCTCAATGTATTCACGGACAGATTCGCCCTTCCTCTGCACAGTGGAGAGGAGCTTGTCCATGGTCACTTCGGTATCGTCCTCATAGAAGCGAGAGAGGAACCGAGTTTCTAGGTCGACCCAGGAATTGATAGAGCCCGGAGGGAGGCTTCGGAACCAGTCGAATGCCACCCCTTTCAAGGTGCCGATGAACAACCTAGCCATGATGGCGTCGTTGCTTAGAACATTACCGGTCTGGGACCGGAAATAGTAGATGTGCTGATTGGGCGAGCTCTTGCCATCATACGTATGCAACGTCGGTGGTTTGAACTTTGGCGGATATGGCACCGAATCCCATTCTAGTGGGTAAGGACGGACTATCCCCACTTTCTTCAATTCATCCTTCTGAGCCAGGGATGAAATTTGAGCTTGAAGGCCTTTAAGGACTTCGGCATCCAGGGAAGAGCCTCCCTTAGATCTCTCCGTCTTGAGCGGATCATTGCTGAGATGTCCCTCCTCGTCATGATTACTCCTGGTATCATCATTCCGGTTGCTGAGGAGCTGAGCGAGCATCTGTTGAATATTGTCCAGGGCCTCTTGCTGAGTTCTAGAGGTCTGCTCCTGAGCTTCCAAATGCCGACGAAGGTCGTCATTGGCGTTATCGGCCATATTGACCGATGCTTTGTCCGTCCGTACAGAACTGACTGTCGCTGAAGAGGCATACCCGCTGCCTTCATCTTCTCCATCAGATGACTGGGGCGATCGCCTGGACTGTGGCGAGATCAGGGCCTTTGAGGAAGAAGGCTGCTCATAATCATAGGGTATTGCGACCCTGGATCTGGTGTTCCGGAAAACACCTTCTTCGTGCACCAAGACTTCGCCTAAGCCTGGGCTATAATCTGGATCTGGGGAGCCGCAGGGGGTGTTGTCAGATGCTTGACTTCCTTTGCGCGGCTCTCGCCCCCTTCCGGTCATGTTGACGGATGCAGAGGCTGGATCTGGTAAGCCGCTCCTTCTGAGATGCTTCATTGGGATGCGTGCAGACAGTCGATCGAAGACTGATCGTCGGTAGGGCGAAGTGGCGAGGGTCGGTCGTAACCGACACTGCATTGAATGGATCATCACCATCTGGCATCCACTTTGTTGACAGCAGGGAGGAGTAGTCTGGAAAGGCTTCGATCTCTGCTTATCCGCCGAGAATCTTCGCAGGCCGGCCCTGTAGGGGCCTGAATGATCTGGTATATGGGACAACGCATCGTTCCCCTTATTCCTGCGGAAAGGATTAGCACCGAATAGTGCTCTGGCTCTAGCCTCGCGGCTGTAAACCCGATGAGTACGCCGAGGTACTGTAGCTTTGCTTGTGAAAGCGAGGCTAGCGATAGGCTTTGCTGCTCTAGGCGACGGTATGATTGCTGTCTTGACTTTTTGGTTGGCAGCATTGTCGGAGCAGGCGGACATCTTGCCTTTTTCTTCATAAGAGAGGCGCGGCTTTGGCGTAGCTACGCCTGAAGCTTCAGCAGAAGATTCCCGCTTGGGCTTCCATATCCGCTTTGGCAGAGGATGCTTAGGTTCGCGAGGAACCTGACTAGCCACATGAGAGGCTGCGGGGTGTTGGCAGAATTCTGCCTCTGGTTTCTGATTTGAAACCTTGGCCGTGGAGACCTCCTTGTGCTTCCGTGCTCGAAGCATCAAGCCACCCCCAGAGAGGACTTCTTCAAATCTTCTTTGATCGATCCGGACGACCAGGTTCTTGAAGGTGCGGAACTTGGGCCGTAGGCGTGCTTCCATGTTGCGCCAAAGGACCGCAGCAGGTTTGCGAAGAACCTTTTCTGTCTCCGCAGAGACCGTCCTTGAAGATTTAGCCAGAAAGGATCTGGCTGCACCGGTTTTTTTGAATTCAGAGATAGACCCTAAGGTCTGATCGTCGCATTGCGACACTTGATCCTCGGTAGTGGAGAGATCTTTCCCCAGTGGAGTCGCCATCTTATTTTCCACTGATTTGCAAAGGGGAAAACTTACAAAAAAGAATTTGAGGAGCTAAATTATAAGTATTCTCAAAAGATTACAAGTAGATCTCCTCAGAGATTCTGGGAAAATGTGCCGATAGGAGTCTGGTCAGCGCGCGACCACTTTGTCCCTTTGACGATGCGAGCGTTTGAGATTCCCTTCTCGCCTGGTTCCGGGAATCAGAGAATAGAGAGTTGGTAGAACTCTCTTGCTACTTCTCAAAAGACCGCCTTCTGTGAGGAATTCCTTCTCGCCTGGTTCCGGAGATTCCTTGAGGAAAAGGGGTTGTTAGGGTATCACCACCCAGAAAAGAGAAGTATTTCTCTTGAAAGATCTCTGAATTAGAGATTACACGGTGCACTGGTGAAGAAGTCCCTGCTTGTGGAGTCCTCTCTTTCTCCGTCTGTGTGTGCCTCTTCGATCTATATGATCTCGAGTTCTTCTTCTTTTGATCTATATGATCTCGGTCCCTTTTCCCTTGGGCCCCTGGCGGGCTATTTATAGGGAAAGCAAAGGGTATAATCATCCCCTTGAAGATATGGAAACAGATTGAATCGAATCTGTTTGAATCTGGAAAGTAGCCTTGCAACGAGGCTAAAATAGCTTCCGCGGAGCTAGCAAATGGTAAGTCGGTTTGATCTTTCCGATTTGTTGTGATCCTTTCCATATCGTCGGAGGATCTCCTCTGATCCTCTTACTCGCTTTAAGAGAGTCAAGAGATTGTGGCAATCACCTGCC
Organism: Agave tequilana; assembly: GCA_038442645.1. Lineage (NCBI taxonomy): Eukaryota > Viridiplantae > Streptophyta > Magnoliopsida > Asparagales > Asparagaceae > Agave > Agave tequilana. The sequence goes on from JAVJIF010014199.1 coordinate 90,420, forward strand.
ATATTTGGTCTCTAATTGGATTTGATCTGATTGGATCCGATCTCATCCGGAGATTTGATTGACCAATAGCGGAGCTGCCCGCTTTGAAGCTCGTAGCGGAGCTAGAGGCAATTCCTGGCGAAGTCCGAAAAGAGGCTTTTCGGCGAAGCTGTCAGTTAGCTTCCTGGCGATGCTCTGGATGATGCTAGCCTCTCAAGCGAGGCTATCTCCTTGGGCTAATGTAATGCTAAATGCTAGCATTTTAGACCTGCTGAGGTCTGTTTAGAAACAATCCGGGTTCACTGTTCTGCTTGCTGGATCAGTGGAGTCCAAGCTGCTTCCTTGTCCCTTGGAGGTGGGTGAAAACTGGTCTTCAGCTCGTCTGTCGCTAGACATTGTTCGGACCAATGAGAATCTTGTCTTTTTTAAGTGTCAACAGGGACATCAACAACTTTGCAACCCTATCAAGATACCATGAAGGTGGCACCGTCACCTTCGGAGATGATGCCAAGGGTAAAATCATCGGTATTGATAATGTTAAACTTGGTACATCCCCTTTAATTGAGAATGTTGTTTTAGTTGATGGCCTCAAGCATAATCTCTTGAGTGTTAGTCAACTTTGTGATAAAGGTTTTGATGTAGTTTTTGATAATGTAGTTTGTAAAGTAGTTGATAGAATATCTAATACTTGTGTGTTTTTTGGTTTTCGTGAAAATAATGTTTATATGATTGATATGTCCAATATGTCTTGTAATATTTCTTGTTTAAAAGCCCTCGATGATGACTCTTGGTTGTGGCATAGAAGAATAGGCCACATTTCTTTTGACCATATATCTAGGTTAAACACAAAGGAAATAGTGATTTAACTTTTTTATTTTGCTTTTCTTTAATCTATATTTCGTTAAGTATATTTAAAATTAATTTATAATTAATTATTTAATTAAATCTTTTCACTCGATCTTTCCCTGTTCCCTGGTTTTATTTATTTATTCATTTTGTTTTTTATTTTTATTTTTCCTTTTCTTGTTTTTCTATAATTTCTATTTATTTTAATTAACATCAAGGGCTATTAGGAAGGAGGGCCCCGCCGATGGCCTATAGCGTGCCTTGCGGGAGCTTTCTTTTGCTTAGTCATAGGGGATAAGTAGAAAGGCGTACCCATTTTAGACAGGTGTGATTATACCAGCACTAGTGCACTGGATCCCATGAGAACTCTACAGTTAAGCGTGCTTGGCGAGAGTAGTACTAGGATGGGTGACCTCCTGGGAAGTCCTTGTGTTGCACTCTTACTTTTTTACATTTATTTTTTGATTTTCACGTTCGCTATTCCACGCTGTTCAAACATAATGATTTAACTTTTTTATTTTATTTATTTTTATCTATATTTAGTTACATATATTTATTATTAATTTTAATTAATTATTTAATTAAATCGTTTCGCTCTATCTTTCCCTGTTCATTCCCAGGTTTTGTTTGTCTATTCATTTTGTTTTTTTCTTTTTCCTTTTCTTATTTTTCTATAACTTCTATTTTTTTAATTAACATCTCGGGATACTAGCCAAGAAGGCCACGCCGACGGCCTCTAGCGGGCTCCGCGAGATACCTTCTTTGTTAGTCCCAGCGTTTAAGTAGGAAGGTAAAGCAATCTTGGATGGGTGCGATCATACCAACACTAGTGCACCGAATCCCACAGAACTCCACAGTTAAGTGAGCTTGGGCGAGAGTAGTACTAGGATGGGAAGTCCTCGTGTTGCACCCTTACTTTTTCCCTTTATATTTTAATTTCTACGTTCGCTATTCCACGAGGTTCGAATATAGTGATTTAACTTTTTTATTTTTCTCTTTTTTTATCTATATTTCGTTAAGTATATTATAATTAATTTATAATTAATTATTAATTAAATCTTTTCACTCGATCTTTCCCTGTTCCCTGGTTTTATTTATTTATTCATTTGTTTTTTATTTTTATTTTTCCTTTTCTTGTTTTTCTATAATTTTAATTTATTTTAATTAACATCAAGGGCCATTAGGAAGGGATACCAAAGAAAGCTCATTTGGTACAAATCTTGGATTTTCATGTGCGATCCATCAAAAACTCTCGCAAGGCACTAGTGTAGGGACTGGTTTAATTAATTATTTGTTATTGAGTATTATATCGCAAGGCCATTAAAATTCCTAATTAGCAATGTTTTTCTATAATTTCTATTGATAAATACTAATATATTTTTTATTTATAATTAATAATAAATATATGTAACTAAATATAGATAAAAAATAAATAAAATAAATGAAAATATGTGTTGAAGGAAGGCCTCGTGATGACCACTTTAACTGCGGGCCCTACGAGATCCCCTGTGACTTGTGATTTATATTTCCTAGTGTTACTAGAATGGTTAAAACCCGAGCGTACTTTGCGTATGTTATTATAAAAATATAGATTAAAAGAAATTGTTTACTGGATGCATTGGGTAGGCCCGGGGTATAAAATATTGATATACGTAACGTGATGTGAACTTAAGTAGAAAGGCGTACCTACTTCGGACGGGTGCGATCATACCAGCACTAGTGCACCGGATCCCATCAGAACTCCGCAAAGGTTCGCGAATAATTCTGAATAATTTAAACTTGCTCAAGGGTTAAGTATAAAGAAATCACTATGTTACTAGCGAGGGTGCAACGCGGATATATTAAGTTATCTCACTGATATATGCTATGGAACTTAGTCCCAGCGTTTAAGTAGGTCACCCATGAGATGTTAAAGATTATAGAAAAACGTGAAGCTATCCTAGCACCCACAGAAAAAGTACCCATCTTTGAATTAACATCCCATATAGTTACATTCTCATAGGTGACCTACTTTTTTGAAAAAAAGCGAGGGTGGAATATTTAATCGCTGGGAAAGGTTAAGATGTATATATTCTGGGAGTGATGAATTTCTTTTTTTTTCCACAGAGTTAAATAAAGGGACTACATATCACTATTAAAGAGCGGCCCGCCAAGGGCCGTCGGCGAGGCCTTCCTGGCTAGTATCCCGAGATGTCAATTAAAAAATTAGAAATTATAGAAAAATAAGATAAGGAAAAAGAAAAATATGTTCATTCTTTGTTTGTTTATTCATTTTGTTTTTTTTCTTTTTTCTTTTCTTATTTTTCTATAATTTCTAATTTTTTAATAGACATCTCGGGATACTAGCCAGGAAGGCCTCGCCGACGGCCCTTGGCGGGCCCCTCTTTATACCTTCTTTGTTAGTCCCAGCTTTTAAGTAGGAAGGCAAAGCAATCTTGGATGGGTGCGATCATACTAACACTAGTGCACCGGATCCCACAGAACTCCCCAGTTAAGCAAGCTTGGGCGAGAGTACTACTAGGATGGGAAGTCCTCGTGTTGCACCCTTACTTTTTCCCTTTATATTTTAATTTCTACGTTCTCTATTCCACGAGGTTCGAATATAGTGATTTAATTTTTTATTTTTCTCTTTTTTTATCTATATTTCGTTAAGTATATTTATAATTAATTTATAATTAATTATTTAATTAAATCTTTTCACTCGATCTTTCCCTGTTCCCAGATTTTATTTATTTATTCATTTTGTTTTTATTTTTATTTTTATTTTTCTTGTTTTTCTATAATTTCTATTTATTTTAATTAACATCAAGGGCTATTAGGAAGGCGGGCCCCACCGATGGCCCATAGCGTGCCTTGCGGAAGCTTTCTTTTGCTTAGTCACAGAGGTTAAGTAGAAAGGCGTACCTACTTTATTTGCGGAGACTTCCCATCCTATTTTTTGTATTAATTTCACTAAGATTATTTACAAAGGTGGTTCTTAAATTAAGGAACGTTCATATGAACGGAAAACCTCCCACCTGATATTTGCCGACCTGGCCAATTAGAGAAGAATTCAGGTTCTCGCCTTCCTAATTCAAAGCCAAAATGGGAATAAAGGTAGCTAAAGGCATTTAGTCCCACATTGGCCATGGGATGAAAGTTCGTAGTGGTTATATAGAGAAAATTGAGAACAAAGGGCATGCCCTTTAGGTACTTGGAGTTTTCGCACGTGATTGGGAGGGGACCATGCCGGCTCATGCGCGCGGGCCGCCGCTGGCGGCGGCGGCCGGCTGGTTTATTTACGTAACGAAATATTGATAAAAAATAAACAAAATAAAAAAAGTTAAATCACTATGTTCAAACAGCGTGGAATAGCGAGGGTCCAACACGAGGACTTCTCATCCATAGACAAACAAATAATGAAATAATAAAATAGAAATACTAGTTATGTGATCGCACCCGTAAAACGATTAAAGCCAGGAAGGTTTTTTAATAGGTATATACAATTTAAGAAAGCTATCCCATCAGACTGGTTCCTACTTAAACGCTGGGACTAAAAAAGATGGTATCTCGCGGGGCCCGCTAGGGGCCGTCGGCGTGGCCTTCCTGGCTAGTATCCCGAGATGTCAATTAAAAAATAGAAATTATAGAAAAATAAGAAAAGGAACAAGAAAAACAAAAACAAAAAGAATAAACAAACAAAGAATGAACAGGGAATGAAAGAGCGAAACGATTAAAAAAAGCGAGGGTGCAACACGAAATACTTCCCAGGAGATCAACCATCCTAGTACTACTCTCACCCAAGCAAGCTTTACTGCGGGGTTCTGATGGGATCCTGTGCACTAGTGCTGGTATGATCGCACCCGTCCAAAATAGGTACGCCTTTCTACTTAACCTCTGTGACTAAAACAAAAGAAGGCTCTTGCAAGGCACGCTATGGGCCATCGACGGGGCCCGCCATGCTAATGGCCCTTGATGTTAATTAAAATAAATAGAAATTATAGAAAAACAAGAAAAGGAAAAAGAAAAATAAAAAACAAAATTAATAAATAAATAAAACCAGGGAATAGGGAAAGATCGAGTGAAAGGATTTAATTAAATAATTAATTATAAATTAATTATAAATAAACTTAACAAGATATAGATAAAAAAAGAAAAATAAAAAAGTTAAATCACTATATTCGAACCTCGTGGAATAGCGAACGTAGAAATTAAAATATAAAGGGAAAAAGTAAGGGTGCAACACGAGGACTTCCCATCCTAGTACGACTCTCGCCCAAGCTCGCTTAACTGTGGAGTTCTATGATCCGGTGCACTAGTGTTGGTATGATCGCACCCATCCAAGATTGATTTGCCTTCCTACTTAAACGCTGGGACTAACAAAGATGGTATCTCGTGGGGCCCGTTAGGGGCCGTCGGTGTGGCCTTCCTGGCTAGTATCCCGAGATGTCAATTAAAAGAAAGAAAAAAAAAAAATAAAATGAATAGACAAACAATACCTGGGAATGAACTGGGAAAGATAGAGCGAAATGATTTAATTAAATAATTAATTAAAATTAATAATAAATATATGTAACTAAATATAGATAAAAAAATAAATAAAATAAAAAGTTAAATCATTATGTTCACACCGCATGGAATAGTGAATAAGGAAATAAAGAAAATAAATGAAAATAAATGCTGGGACTAACAAAGAAGGGACCTCGCGGGGCCCACTAGGGGCCATCGGCGTGGCCTTTCTGGCTCGGAATACTAGATTTATGGTACAGCGTGTCATACCAGCAAAATAAAAAACGGACTTCACCTTATCTTTTGTTAGTCCCCAATCGTTTCGCTAGTGCACCCTTACACGAGGACTTCCCAGGAGGTCATTCCATTTTACTTATTTTTTATTTATTTAAATAATTAATTATAAATTAATTATAAATATACTTAATGAAATATAGATAAAAAAAGCAAAATAAAAAAGTTAAATCACTATATTCGAACCTCGTGGAATAGCGAACGTAGAAATTAAAATATAAAGGGAAAAGTAAGGGTGCAACACGAGGACTTCCCATCCTAGTACGACTCTTGCCCAAGCTCGCTTAACTGTGGAGTTCTGTGGGATCCGGTGCACTAGTGTTGGTATGATCACACCCATCCAAGATTGCTTTGCCTTCCTACTTAAACGCTGGGACTAGCAAAGAAGATATCTCGCAGGGCCCGCTAGCAATGTTTGCTTTCGTTAAGTGGAGAACAGGGAAAGATAGAGCGAAACGATTATATTCCGATTTTGAGGGAATTAGTTTGGCTATCCCTTAACTTATGCTAAACGACCAATCTCGATAAAAGTGGCCCAAGCTTTCTACAATTTCTATTTATTTTAATTTACTCATCTGCAGAGAATAGCTTCCCAGCGATGCTATTATTTTAATTTGACCAAAGAAAGATCATTGCATGTGTGTTAAGTCCGCCATTTATGCAAAACTTGGGACTTAGTCTCTTCAAGGTCGAACCAGTCTTGCCATATAGGTGGGGCTAAGACTGAGTCCCTCAGGATCAGTCTGGCTTAGCCATATAGGCGAGGTTAGGACTTGGCTTTTGCTGAGCTAGCCCATCATCACTGCGCGAACGTAGAAATTAAAATATAAAGGGAAAAAGTAAGGGTGCAACACGAGGATAACGAATGTTGTTGCACCCTTACTTTTTCCCTTTATATTTTAATTTCATTAAATAGAAATCAAGACCTCCTGGGATCCAGTTTATTTAACTAAACACCTACTCTCGCAAGGTTGACATCACGAGGCATAATCCTATTCCAAGGCACGCTATGGGCCATCGGCGGGGCCCGCCTTCCTAATGGCCCTTGATGTTAATTAAAATAAATAGAAATTATAGAAAAACAAGAAAAGGAAAAATAAAAATAAAAAACAAAGAAAAGGAAATATTGCCAATAAATATACGTAACGAAATATTGATAAAAAATAAACAAAATAAAAAAGTTAAGGGTGGAATAGCGCTATAGGCCATTTTGAAAATTAATCTTGGATGGGCCATTTCTGATGGGATCCGGTGCACGATGGGCCTTCCTACACTAGTGACTGGCCCATCACTATGTTATGGATTCTTGTTTAAGTGGGACAAAGTGAAAAAGAAAGGGGACTAGACCCGTCCTAGCCATTAGGAATAGTCAACACGAAGATAAAAAATAAGGAAGGGTGCAACACGAGGACTTCCCATCCTAGTACGACACTCGCCTAAGCTCGCTTAACTGTGGAGTTCTGTGGGATCCGGTGCACTAGTGTTGGTATGATCGCACCCATCCAAGATTGCTTTGCCTTCCCACTTAAACGCTGGGACTAACAAAGAAGGTATCTCGCAATAGGGGATATACTGATATTCAGTATATTGAGACTGATTTATACCAGTCTAATTGGTGTTTAACCAAGGAAGGAAATTGAAAGGTGGTTCTTAAATTAAGGAACGTTCATATGAACGGAAAACCTCCCACCTGATATTTGCCGACCTGGCCATTTAGAGAAAAATTCAGGTTCCCGCCTTCCTAATTCAAAGCCAAAATGGGACTAAAGGTAGCTAAAGGCATTTAGTCCCACATTGGCCATGGGATGAAAGTTCGTAGTGTTTATATAGAGAATATTGAGAACAAAGGGTGTGCCCTTTAGGTACTTGGAGTTTTCGCACGCGATTGGGATTCTACCATGCCGGCTCATGCGCGCGCGCCGCCGCTGGCGGCGGCGGCCGGCTGGTTTATTTACGTAACGAAATATTGATAAAAAATAAACAAAATAAAAAAGTTAAATCACTATGTTCGAACAGCGTGGAATAGCGAGGGTCCAACACGAGGACTTCCCATCCATAAACAAACAAAGAATGAAATAATAAAATAGAAATACTAGTTATGTGATCGCACTCGTAAAACGATTAAAGCCAGGAAGGTTTTTTAATAGGTATATACAATTAAGAAAGCTATCCCATCAGACTAAATATAGATAAAAATAAATAAAATATTTTATGATCGGCACCCGATCATATATTCGAATTAGGTATCCAAAATAAAAGATACTTTAAATGGGAAGGCAAAGCTAGAGCGAATTAACTAGGATGGGTGACCTCCTGGGAAGTCCTCGTGTTGCACCATCGCTTTTTTTCATTTATTTTTTTATTTTCACGTTCGCTATTCCATGCTGTTCGAACATAGTGATTTAACTTTTTTATTTTGTTTATTTTTTATCAATATTTCGTTACGTATATTTATTATTATTTTTAATTATTTATTTAATAAATCGTTTCGTTCTATCTTTCCTTGTTCATTCTTTGTTTGTTTATTCATTTGTTGTTTTCTTTTTTCTTTTCTTATTTTTCTATAATTTCTATTTTTTAATTAACATCAAGGGCCATTTGGAAGGCGGGCCCCGCCGATGGCCCATAGTGTGCCTTGCGGGAGGGTTCTTTTGCTTAGTCACAGAGGTTAAGTAGAAAGGCGTACCTACTTCGGACGGGTGCGATCATACCAGCACTAGTAAAGCTTATCAATAACTACTAACTTATTTCCCAGGATGTTCTGTGGGATTGGTATGGCTTTCTAGTGCTGGTAGGATTGGTATGATCGCATTAATCCAAGATTGATTTGCCTTCCTACTTAAACGCTGGGACTAACAAAGAAGGTATCTCACGGGGCCCGCTAGGGGCCGTCAGCGTGGCCTTCCTGGCTAGTATTCCGAGATGTCAATTAAAAAATAGAAATTATAGAAAAATAAGGAAAGAAAAAAGAAAAAAAAAAAATTAATAAACAAACAAAGAATGAAAAGGGAAAGATAGAGCGAAACGATTTAATTAAATAATTAATTAAAAAATAATTATAAATATACGTAACGAAATATTGATAAAAATAAACAAAATAAAAAAGTTAAATCACTATGTTCGAACAGCGTGGAATAGTGAACGTGAAAATCAAAAATAAATGAAAAAAAAGCGTGGGTGCAACACGAGGACTTCCCAGGAGGTCACCCATCCTAGTACAACTCTCGCCCAAGCACACTTAACTGCGGAGTTCTGATGGGATCCGGTGCACTAGTGCTGGTATGATCGCACCCATCCGAAGTAGGTACGCCTTTCTACTTAACATCTGTGACTAAGCAAAAGAAAGCTTCCGCAAGGCACGCTATGGGCCATCGGTGGGGCCCGCCTTCCAAATGGCCCTTGATGTTAATTAAAATAAATAGAAATTATAGAAAAACAGGAAAAGGAAAAATAAAAATAAAAAAACAAAATGAATAAATAAATAAAACCAGGGAACAGGGAAAGATCGAGTGAAAAGATTTAATTAAATAATTAATTATAATATACTTAACGAAATATAGATAAAAGAAGAAAAAAATAAAAAAATTAAATCACTATATTCGAACCTCGTGGAATAGCGAACGTAGAAATTAAAATATAAAGGAAAAAAGTAAGGGGCACAACACGAGGACTTCCCATCCTACTACTACTCTCGCCCAAGCTCGCTTAACTGTGGAGTTCTGTGGGATCCGGTGCACTAGTGTTGGTATGATCGCACCCATCCAAGATTGCTTTGCCTTCCTACTTAAACGTTGGGACTAACAAAGAAGGTATCTCGCGGGGCCCGCTTGAGGTCGTCGGCGTGGCCTTCCTGGCTAGTATCCCGAGATGTTAATTAAAAAAATAGAAATTATAGAAAAATAAGAAAAGAAAAAACAAAAAACAAAATCAATAAACAAACAAAACCTGGGAATGAACAGGGAAAGATAGAGCGAAACGATTTAATTAAATAATTAATTAAAATTAATAATAAATATATGTAACTAAATATAGATAAAAATAAATAAAATAAGATATTTTTAAAATTTGTGCTGCACCCTTACATGAGCAAAGGTTCGAATATAGTGATGGAATAATTATATAGAACCAGTCTGATGGGATAGCTTTCCACTAGAACGTTCGCTAGTGTATACGTAATAACTTTTCATTAAGTAATTACCGAGATATCTATAGTAGGGAGCGTGAAAAACATATTTAGAAATAAGTCGAGTGAAAAATCACTATACACGGAATTAAAAGAAAGCTCTGTAATCATTTATCAATAGCGTGCTTGCGAGAACTTCAAATGGCCAGCGACTGACAAAGAACGTTTCACTGGTATATTTAACAAAAAAATACTAACAATAATAAACAGTTAAGCGAGCCTAGAATACCGATGGAATAAACAAAGAAGTATTTTTAACAAATAGAATTACTTAAACGCTGGGACTAACAAAGCATTACTGTTCGCTTTTTTCTTTCCTTTTAATTAACTTTTCAATAAAAAAGTTAAATCCCACACAAATATCCCCTGTGACTTATGATTTATATTTTTTTCATTAAGTAATTATGTTACAGGGAATAAAATAATTTAACGAAAAATATAGTGCTGGTATGATCGCACCCGTCCAAAATAAGTACGCCTTTCTACTTAACTCTGTGACTAAGCAAAAGAAAGCTCCCGCAAGGCACGCTATGGGCCATCGGCGGGGCCCGCCTTCCTAATAGCCCTTGATGTTAACTAAAATAAATAGAAATTATAGAAAAACAAGAAAAAGAAAAATAAAAATAAAAAACAAAATGAATAAATAAATAAAACCAGGGAAAAGGGAAAGATCGAGTGAAAAGATTTAATTAAAATTAAATTAAAAAAATAATAAATATACGTAACAAAATATTGATAAAAAATAAACAAAATAAAAAGTTAAATCACTATGTTCGAACAACGTGGAATAGCGAACGTGAAAATCAAAAAATAAATGAAAAAAAGCAAGGGTGCAACACGAGGACATCCCAGGAGGTCACCCATCTAGTACTACTCCGCTAGTATCCTTAGTAACTAAATATAAGGCCACTTGTTTATATTATTTTTTAATTCAGGATGTCCTCGCGGAAGTTCCCTTGGAAAATAAGTTAATTTTTTGCTCATGTAAATCTCACTTGCATTATAATTACAATCTATTTTTTATTTGCTAGTGCTGGTATGATCATCCCCGTGAGATACCACGATCCTTTATAAATAAATTCTAAGATTAGTCCTCGTGTTGTTTTTGTTAATTAGTGCACCGGATGGAATAGCGAATAAGGAAATCCTCGTTCCCTGTTCCCTTCCAGAGATTAAGTTCCCGCAAGGCACATAATATAACGGAGTTATTTATAAATTAAAAATATAAATCCTAATTATAAATATACTTAACGAAGATAGTCCTTGTGTACCACTTTATTCGCTATTTTTTAATACCTTGCTTGGGCGGATAAAGGTAAATCACTAGGGGCCATCGGCGTGGCCTTTCTGGCTAGTATTCTGAGATGTCAATTAAAAAAATAGAAATTATAGATAAATAAGAAAAGGAACAAGAAAAACAAAAAACAAAAAGAATAAACAAACAAAGAATGAACAGAGAATGATAGAACGAAACGATTAAAAAAAGCGGAGGGTGCAACACGAAAGACTTCCCAGGAGGTCACCCCATCCTAGTACTACTCTCACCCAAGCACGCTTTACTGCGGAGTTCTGATGGGATCCTGTGCACTAGTGCTGGTATGATCGCACCCGTCCAAAATAAGTACACCGTTCTACTTAACCTCTGTGACTAAACAAAAGAAAGCTTTCGCAAGGCACGCTATGGGCCATCGGTGGGGCCCGCCTTCCTAATGGCCCTTGATGTTAATTAAAATAAATAGAAATTATAGAAAAACAAGAAAAGGAAAAAGAAAAATAAAAAACAAATGAATAAATAAATAAAACCAGGAATAGGGAAAGATCGAGTGAAAGGATTTAATTATATAATTAATTATAAATTGATTATATATACTTAACGAAATATAGATTAAAAAAAGCAAAAAAAAAAATTTAAATCACTATATTCGAACCTCGGAATAGCGAACGTAGAAATTAAAATATAAAGGGAAAAAAGTAAGGGTGCAACACGAGGACTTCCCATCCTAGTACTACTCTCGCCCAAGCTAGCTTAACTGTGGAGTTCTGTGGATCCGGGGCACTAGTGTTGGTATGATCGCATCCATCCAAGATTGCTTTGCCTTTCTACTTAAACGCTGGGAACTAACAAAGAAGGTATCTCACGGGGCCCGCTAGGGCCGTCGGCGTGGCCTTCCTGGCTAGTATCCCGAGATGTCAATTAAAAAATAGAAATTATAGAAAAATGAATAAAAAAAAAAAGAAAAAACAAAATTAATAAACAAACAAAGAATGATAAGGGAAAGATAGAGCGAAACGATTTAATTAAATAATTAATTAAAAAATAATTATAAATATGTAATGAAATATTGATAAAAAATAAACAAAATAAAAAGTTAAATCACTATGTTCGAACAGCGTGGTGGAATAGCGAACGTTAAAATCAAAAAATAAATGAAAAATGCGAGAGTGCAACACGAGGACTTCGAGGAGGTCACCGTTCTAGTACTACTCTCGCCCAAACACGCTTAACTGCAGAGTTCTGATGGGATCGGTGCACTAGTGCTGGTATGATCGCACTCGTTCGAAGTAGGTACGCCTTCTACTTAACCTCTGTGACTAAGCAAAAGAACGCTCCCAAGGCACGCCTATGGGCCATCGGCGGGGCCCGCCTTACTAATAGCCCTTGATGTTAATTAAAATAAATAGAAATTATAGAAAACAAGAAAGGAAAAATAAAAAATAAAAACAAAATGATAAATAAATAAAACCAGGGAAAAGGGAAAGATCGAGTGAAAAGATTTAATTAAATAATTAATTATAAATTAATTATAAATATACTTAACGAAATAAGATTAAAAGAAAAGCAAAATAAAAAAGTTAAATCACTATATTGGAACCTCGTGGAATAGCGAACGTAGAAATTAAAATATAAAGTGAAAAAGTAAGGGTGCAACACGAGGACTTCCCATCCTAGTACTACTCTCGCCCAAGCTCGCTTAACTGTGGAGTTCTGTGGGATCCGGTGCACTAGTGTTGGTATGATCGCATCCATCCAAGATTGCTTTGCCTTCCTACTTAAACGCTGGGACTAACAAAGAAGGTATCTCACGGGGCCTGCTAGGGGCCGTCGGCGTGGCCTTCCTGGCTAGTATCCCGAGATGTCAATTAAAAAATAGAAATTATAGAAAAATAAGGAAAGAAAAAAACAAAAAAACAAAATTAATAAACAAAACAAAGAATGAAAAGGGAAAGATAGATATTAGAATATTTGCCTTCCTACTTAAACGCTGGGACTAACAAAGAAGTATCTCGCGGGCCCGCTAGAGGTCGTCGGCGTGGCCTTCCTGGCTAGTATCCTGAGATGTTAATTAAAAAAATAGAAATTATAGAAAAATAAGAAAAGAAAAAAACAAAAAAACAAAATGAATAACAAACAAAGAATAAACAAACAAAGAATGAATAGGGAAAGATAGAGCGAAACGATTTAATTAAAGAAATAATTTAAAACTAATAATAAATATACGTAATGAAATATAAAAAAATAAACAAAATAAAAAAGTTAAATCACTATGTTCGAACAGCGAGGAATAGTGTTCTAGTTCATTTAAGGAATATGTTAAAACTACGTTGATTAGTCACAGAGTCGTACTAGGATGGGAAGTCCTCGTGTCGCGATTAATAAAAAAAAAGTCCCACGGTGCACCGGTCCGAAGTAGGTACGCCTTTTCTTATAATTCATTTTTTTGTTCTGATGGGATCGGTGCACTACTCTCTACCCAATGCATCCAGTAAACAATTTCTTTTAATCTATATTTTTATAATAACATACGCAAAGTATGCTCGGAATTAACTATGTAACGTGATGGCCAATGGACCTTGTATAAAGGCGTATTTATTTATCGAGTGAAAGGCGATTGTTGCATCCTATATTTTTATTTGTTTATTTTGTGACTGTTTTGTAATCCGGATTCACTAGTTAATTAACCGCTAGGGGCTTAAGGTTTTCAATCTATTATGATTGAATGCACAATTGTTCAAAGTTGAGCTCAAACAATCTATCTATTTTCAAAAATTTTAAACTCATTTTTATCAATGGTGGCATGAAAAGCATGGTGAGAATGAGAATCAATAATCTTGTTCTTTTTAGAGACATTTCCTTTTCCTTTGAAATAATTTTTCTTTTTAAAGAGTTGTTTTCTTCCAAAGCAATTCTTTTTTTCCACATAAATAATCTTATTTTCAAAGAAGTATTTCCTTCACAAAGATCATTCAATTTAGAAGTCAAGAAAATATTATCCTTTTTCAACATATCATTTTCTTTTGAAATGTATTCCAATTTATTCTGAAAAGAATCTTTTTCTTTTAACAAGGAATCAAGTTTATTTTTCATTTTCTTATTATCCTTTTTAAGTAACTCATATTTTTCAAGAAAGTTGTTTGAAAAAAAAGATTCAAGCTCATCATAAGACATGTCAATATCCTCTTCTAGCTCGGATTCGGAGTTTACCTCAAGGGGGTTATCCCCTTGTACCATGTACCATAAGTTGGAAGCATCACTTCCATCATCCGAGTCACTCCCCGCATAATATTTCTTTTGTTCGCCAAAGGAGACTAAAGTGTTCCATACTAGAAAAGCCGAATCAAAGTTAGAAACCTTAAATAAATATTCATCATTAGAGTTGACTTTAAAGCATGGGTGGCTTTGCATCAGCCTTAAGGTGTTTGCCATTTAAAAAAATATGAATCTTAATAGAGACAAAATAAACATGAATACATAGGCCTTTGAGGTACATTGACATCTTAATCTTTCAAGTTTGGATGTTAATAATATCAAAAGTGGGGGTGACATGAAATTCATGTGTGTGTGTGTGTGACATGTCTTATGATGAGCTATTTTTATGATTATACCATCTAGTAAGGCCTAATAGTATCCCATCCACCCAGTTAATAAATAAAATGAAATTTTACTTTTCCGTTCTAGCGGGCCCATAGCGTGCCTTCCAAGATATTTTAATTTCTGTTCATCCTCGAGCTGGTGCAACACGAAGCTTGGGTTATAAATATTATCTAGGGTACTTACATGACGCGTGCAACGTAAGGCCTTTGCTTACATGTGATTAAATAAGAATCCATAACTATGTGCACTCTATAATTTAGTCGTTTCGCTCTTTCATTCCCTGTTATAGATAAATCAATGGGCCAAGGAATCATACCAGTATCTCACGGGGGCAATCCAAGGGCTGATATAATTTTTACCTGCGAGGTCCCGCTGAGTCCTCTCTGGGAAGTCCTCGTGTAGTTAATAGTTAAGTTTATATTAGGATGGAATATGGGCAAAACTAGTGCACTAGGTAGTAATTCCATCCTAGTACTAGTTAATAAAAGATAAACGTTACAGGTGCCTATTACCTCGATATCTCTTATTAAAAATTAAGCCATCCTAGTACAAACAAACGATTTAATGCAATAAAATCCACTTGCGGAGTATGATCGCACCCTTCCAACTTAAACGCGTCGACTAACAAA